>CAEGAF010093639.1:0-34119 GCA_903067075.1 Micropoecilia bifurca | reverse complement strand
TCACCCTACTGTTTTAAGCTTACTGACTTTGTTGCTATTTCCAGACAACAAAAAATATATATTTTTCCAAACTAGGAGGGTTTGGATTTTTATTGTAGTTATTATTATTATTATTATTATTATTACTGTTATTATTATTGAATACCAAGAAAGCAAATTTTACAAAAGTCATAATTTTTAATAATGATGTCGGCGATCGGTCAGAAAACTGCCATCAGTGAACCCGTGTTGGGCTCGGTTGGTTTCAATATGTCTGATATTACTTTTTTTTATCATTTGAAATGTGACAAAGAACCAAAAAAAAAAAAAAGAAAGCCCTGAGCCTCTTTGTTATCTCTGTCGGTTGGTAACTCAATTCAAAACAAAAACAGCAGGACATAAAAAAAAAACATGGTAAATTTATCAGCTGGGCAAAGCAGGTTAGTGATGTGGAAACTGAGTCATGTTGTTAGTGTGTGCAGCAGCTGGAGCCGACTCTAAGAACTCGCCTCAGGTCATCTGTCTGTCAAACTTCAAGATCCTATCTCATGATTTTAAACATGTCTATGCTTATGTATGTGTTAACGTCAAGACATTTTCTTTCAGCATACGAAGGGTAGCGTAGGGCCAAAAGATTTTGAATTTGAAGACACTTTCATATAGCTGCGTATGTTTAACATGCCTCTAATGTGCAAAGCAGCAGAGGTGATGCCTCAACCAGGAGAGATTGCCTGCATAAGACAATTATAAGAACAAGACCAGTGACTTGCAGATCTATTAAATTTGCTTTGCAACATTATTAAAACTACTTTTAATAATAGCAACATTCATATTTCTTTACAATGCTAGTACAAATTAGCATGGTTTAAAGCTTAAGACAGGTACTGATGTAGAGAGATGTGCATGCAGAAAGCCAACGTACAGACACCAAGCATTGTTTCTACAGTGCTAGAGAATATAAAAGGGCATGACAAAGATCCATCAAGCCTACATCCCCTCAGCTGACGTCTCGATTTAGAGTTAAAGTTCTTCCATTTCTCTCTCTTGCCTCCCACATTCCCAAGGTGACCATCATTAGCATTCCTCCTCTGCCCTTCTCTGACTCTTTTCTCTAAAAACCTACACGGTTCTCTAAGTCTTTTTACTCCTCATAAATTTCATGGTTATTTATAATAAATACGTAACAGTGAGCAGAACACTATAGCAGATTTTTTTTTTTTTTTGTCATTTTATGCCAGAAAAGGCAGATCTGTTCCAGCCCATTAATGCGTGTCATAAAACCCAACGACCAGCTCAGGAGAACACTCAGCACTTTGAAAGGACTCAAGCAAAAGTCACAATGAAGCATCACAGGAGAAGAAAGAAAAAAAAGGGCATGACAATCATTTACAAGACAGATGGGGCTGTATCATTTTATTCACATGGACTATTTTGCGCGTTTGATTTGTTGTTGTGAATAATTGTTTCTCTTTTGAGTGTGGCTGTAAATGAATGAACGGTAACTCTTGAAGCTGAGTTCTGCTGCTGCCTCTTGTTCAAATGCATGAAAAGGATCCAAAGTGAGCGCCAGGAGTGATTTAATTTGTTGTTCATTGATGCCGTTAAATAAAACAAACAGACACAACATCCTCTCATGTTGTTGAATGAGAAAGGAAGCAATTGTGCTTCTCTTCCTTTTTAATGGCATTCTGTGATTTGGTGTTCTGCAAAAGTGTCCTCAGTTGTTCTTTTTAACAACTGAGGAGTTTCACTTTACAAGCATACTTTCAGACTGTTTTTGTGTCTAAGTGAAATGATGCATTCAGTTCATGGAGAATAATGAAGCCTTTAATGTTTTAAGTGTTGAAAGCTTCTAACAGCCACAAATTCTCCTTTATAGGAATGTGAGATTTGCTTTATTTTATGCTCCTTTGGTTTTCATGCTAGAAAAATATGCTCTAGGTGTGTGCATATTTATTCTTTCAAAGAACCTCAAACACAAAAATAAAATTTTGTAGAATCGTCCAAATCGCCCAGAACTGTGTTTAAATACGTAGTTAAATGCATTGACTCTCGTTTTACTGTCAAACAAACACCAAGTATGTTTCTTCTAAACCTTTCACGGTTTAAATGAGGAGTTATTTCAAAGTGCTAAATAAAGTTGTGTGTAAATACAGTTTAAAGATTTAGTTACTGAATGCTTTCACTTATGGAAAAAAATAATACATTTGAATGGTAATGACAATTCTTCACAAATAAGTAGGAGATTAATAAAAAAAACATACTAATTGCTTACTTTTCCAAAATCTTTCTTAGTAGCTTCTAAAAATGATCATGTTTGTTAAATCCTTTAAATCCAAACAATCACTCTCCTTGACAAATGTACACAAGTTTATATTTCAATATATGTCCCCAAAAGGATGGAAATGTGGATCACTTAGTATTATTTTACTTTAATAATACTACAATGGAGTTAAGCATCGCTGACGTCAGAGAGGAACCAGCTGAACTGAAGATGTCTATCGCCCCCGTGTGGTGAACAAGCGTTCCTACAAAAAGGATAGAGATGGTTGATCATTTGATTGGAGAACTTTAAGAAAATGACATTATTAATTTAAATACAGACAGAGAAAGAGAGAGAGTGCCACTTTTTTTTTGTACTTTTATTTATTTTTTTTGCCAACAGAAGCTTGTTGGACAGAAAATGTAAACTCTTCCGGTTCTCATTTCCAAAGAATGCAATACATTTCCAGTTTCTCCACAAGAAATAAACAGCTGATATCCTGCAACTTATTGATATGTCTGTGCTCCAAGTTAACATGCCTGAGTCAAATATCATGACCAGGCCTGTGGAGAGTTAAAGGACATACTGATGAAAGAAAACGGATGTATTTACACCACAGAATCAATGCAAATGATTTACAATAAAGTGTCGTGCAATACTGAACTTAAATTTATTTTTCAGAAAATGTGTATTCTTGGCAATTTGCTTCAATTTTAGCAAGATGCCTTGAAATAATGTGGAAAAAACCTTGAGGAGGAGGAGGATGATGATGATGATGATGATGATGATGATGATGATGATGATGATGATGATGATGATGATGATGATGATGATGATGATGCATTGACTTCCTTAGCTTTCTACAACATAGTCACGTCTGTTGAATAAATCAAAAATAAATCAGGAAAAGAACTGTCAACTTCCACAATTCTAATTCATCATTTGATACAATGTCCAGATGACTAAAGGCACCACATTCATCTGTTTAAATAGAGGAAACCATATAGTTGGAATGTCAGGCCATATGTTTCGGGAGGGAACCATTCTGTGTCACAAAGATGAACATGTTCAGGTGCTAAATGTGCTCACTGATCCCAAACTGAAGCACAAGACCTTGTGGAAATGCTTTCCAAAGCTGCTGAGAGAGCATCGTTATTCACAGTGAAACTACTGCTGTGCAAAAAATTGATTGAAAGGATCGCTTATTGAAGAAATAGCCGTAGCTCTAAAAACTGCATCAAAAATCCAGATTACAGCTTGTAACTGCGCTTTGAGATGTATTTCTTTTGGAGGCATGAGATTCAAAAACTAAAAATGTTTTGGTCAAAATGGCCATTATATTTAGAAGAGAAATGAGCAAGCCTCAAAACACTGACCCCACTCAGAAATCCTGGTGCAGCATTATCAGGATGTATGCATTACATGCCTACTTTCCAGCTCAAGTCTTTTCCAGGACCTGGTATTATCTGTTTCCTCATGCTCTAGAATCCATTATCTTAGATTTAATGCCTCCATTCTTTGCCCAGAATATCTTCCAAACAAACCCCAAAGTCTTCTTGTGTGGCCTGACACTACACTACCAAACACCAAAGAAGTGTGTTTTATGAGAAAATAAAACAATCATCCAAAAAACGTTATTTTTGTTTCATTCTGGCACTTAGTAACGAAAAAATGAAAAGCGGCTATTGGCTTCAAGAATTACCCAAGAGGGCAATATTTTGCAATGCAAACGCCATTCTCTTCCACCAGAGGGCGGTACACTCCAATCGGCTGCCTGAATTGGGATGAAACAGACAGACACTCATATCTACTCATATCTACTGAGGGAGATTTCTGTGTGTGTATTTCTTAGTTTATTTCAAGAACATCAACTTTGTGTTCAACCAAACAAGCCCAAACTTACATTGAGTAACTAAATTGATCCAAGTGAGATTTGATTTTCATCAAATTTCAATAAATAATACTTCTAATAACATTTTTTTGCTTCTTGTGATTTTTATAAAGTGAAACACTGTTGCTTTAAAAGGTTGAGAATCGCTGTTCTGTGATGTGAAAAGTTGGAACAGCAGCTTATCTACAGCTGAGAGGGAAAGGTTAGATAAGCTCATCAGCTCTGTCCTGGGCTGCACCTCGACCCAGTGCAGGTGACATAGCACAGGCAATGTCTCCCAGTCTGTGCTGTTGCAGAACTGGAAAGCTCCTTCAGAGTCAGACTGCTGCATCCTAGGTGCACAAAGTAGCGTAATTGCAGATCCTTCTCTACTCCAGCTGAATGACATTATAGCCACCCCTCCTCCCAAAAATATCAAACTTACTAATTGTCTGTATCCCAGCTGTTTGTAGTTTTTGTCTTTTTTAATTTTCTTGTGAGAAACCCGGTGCTGCTTCTTTTGCACATATATGCCCATTGCGTAATTCTTTTTCCTAAATCATCCTTCTAAATTGCACATTTTTTAAATCTAGTATGCACATTTTAATAACTGTCCCAAGTATAGTTGAGTACATACTCAGCCTCCTCACAGTCTGACAACAAAATATGCTTTCTATTGCACTCTAATTGTATGACAGACTAAAAAATGTTTTAAAACGATATTTCATGGTCTTGTTATTTTGTTATTTCATGTCAAAGAAGCTGGTCAGGCAAATATCTATCAAGCTTTTAAATATGTAAATGTGTCAATGTGCAGACTAGCACATATTCAAAGACAGGAAATCAAAATTCTCCACCAGCTGATGTTTTTGCCCTGTTGGCTTCATTTCAATAGTTTTCAGGCAGTTATTGAACTGTGGGTGTCATGGATTTGGTCCAAGGCCATTTGAGGTAAGGGCAGCGCTCAAGTCTGACACCAACCATGCACTTTCCCTTCGACCCCAATCCTCTCAAGCTACGGCTTTCAAACAGTGGTATGAGTATAAATATATAAAAAAACGAAAACGCTGGCTGGCTGCCTTTAGTGGTAATTTTTTTGTTTACAATATTTTGCGATGTAAATATTAACTTTGAAGCAGTTCTGCAAAGTGCCAAAGTTCAGAAAAGGGAGCTTTTCAAACACACAAAATGTTTTTAGTCCAAAATGTTTCAATAAAAATGCTCTCAAGAAAGATTTAAGAACTTTAGTTAGAAACTGAAGAGGAGACGAATAAATGCAGGCGGATATTATGCTTTGTTGCATATCTCTCTGAGTTTCAATTATCTCTAGATACATTTTGGAATCAAAAGGAAATCAAACATAATTAAACGTTTGGAAACCAGCTGCCAAGTTATATGTCCAGTAACCAGATTAACCAGTAAGAGAGAAACAAGTTAAAAACATCATGTTTCAGTGGCCTATTTCTAAAGATTGTTCTGTTTGAACTCATGCTGGAGCCTTTCTGCATGGAGGTAGCATGTTCTCCCCAAGCATGCATGGTGGAAATCCAAACAACTCTGACCAACCTAAATCAGTGTTGAGTATCAGAGTCACTTTTCCATGTCTGTGTGTCTTTTTCTTGCCCTTTAATAGATTAGTGACCTTTCCAGAGACATGCAGGACAAACAACCATGCTCTCACATAAGGACTCCTACGGGAAATGTATTTATCACCCCTCATGCATCCATGGGCGTGAAGAACATGCAAACTCTATGCAGGAAAAGCCAAGTCAGGATCTTCTTGCTGCAGGTGCTAACAAGTTCCCGCTTGTGCAGCCCAGAATTGAGGATGCAGGCTCAAAACAAAACGTCGAATGCTGCTTTGTGACTTTAGCTATTCCTTCATTTCACAGTTTGTTCTTACATAAATGTACAAAGTTATCACTAGTTCAAGTGTAAAATACAGTTAGTGGAATCTATTTCTAAGCTAATCTCTATTTAAGAACAAGTACAAAGCCTTTTTTCTCAGACACATTAATAATCAAACAACCCATCTTACACCTTGTAATCTTTGCACTGAATTGTTTGAAGGCATTAACAGGCATCTGTAACCTCAGACCAGAACCCAAAGATGAACCAGACTTGTGGAAATCTAGACTTTTCTTCTTTATATTTTTCCTGATATTTTTTTACAGTATTATTTTATTTTCCCACTATGTCATACAAGGAAACTGTTTTTTCTAAATGACCTAAGGACAGAAAAAAATTTTGGTTTGATTTCGATTGCGCAAAAATAAGTCATTTTTATAGTACATTCATAATCTGTGTCAACTGCATACAACTTCTGAAAGGTTACTTTTGTTCTCTCACTCTTAAGTCATGTTTGAAGCTGTCTTTTGAAAACCGTCTACCGCATGAAAATGCGGGCTGAGTGAGGAATGCATGCCATTTCCATATCATCACCCTGACTTCCTTCCAGCTTCTGTTGTCAAACATCCTGTCTCCATGGGCAACAGCTCAAACAAATGAACAGGCTAAATATGGAATGATGAAAAGCAGCATTATCTTTAAAGCCAAAGCTAACACTGTGGACACTAAAGACATTTTGAACACATTATGTTTGTGTGTGCTTGGAGGTGGGAGAAGGGTTGTGCATTCAAATAGAGCAGACATATTTAGACCACTCCACTGTGTGTCAAGCTCTAAACTGGAAATGTCCGCATTATGCAAAATAGTGCCATTGTTTCGTTTTGTTTCGGGGTTTTCTACATGTTATCCCAACGAATTTTAGTCTCTTCGCTTTCCTGCTCTCTTCCAGCCGGCCGGTTTAGACAGGCCATTTGCACCGGCTGTGCCCAGTTTTCGTTGCCATGGAGATGACGTAATTCTGCAGCACAGACAGGCACGGCGCAGCCGCGGTTGGATGGGAAGGGCGAGACAAGGCAGCTTAAAACCCTGTTACAAACCCCTCCGCCATTCAGCCTGACTCCCTACTCAACAGAACCGACAGGGTCAAGAGCGAACCGAGTCGCAAAAAAAAAAAAAAAAAAGAAAAACCTTTAAGCTTTTTTTTTGTTTTTCTTCCCACCTTCCTTTGTTTCTCCATCAGTTTGCATAGGCTACTCCCCACGCACCGCAGCAGCGACAACATGCGTGAGATTGTGCATCTTCAGGCCGGGCAGTGCGGGAACCAGATTGGAGCGAAGGTAGGGAGAGATAGAGAGAGAGAGAAGAGCCAACGAACCTTTGTGGGGGGGATTTTATCTACCAATTAACAATGGCAACCGAGTTTTATTGTTTTAAATGTAACTAAATACACGCTGGCTGCTGCTGCTGACAACTGGTAAGACAGCAACGCTGCTCCCAGGAAAGGCTAAGTGGGTCAAACATAGCGGGAGAGGAAAGTGTCGCGCGCAGGAGAGCCGTGAAGGTGGCGGACAATAGCATCCTTCAGGATGGGCGGCGGCGACCGGAGACGTCCCCGCTGCTGTCACACGAAGCCCGCGGTTCGGCGACGGCTGTACTCGACCCCTGTACTCGGCTGGAACCGCACAGGAGGCGGAGAACGTGTTTGTGGGAAGATATCCACGTTAACGTTTAAATTAAAATATGAAATATTGTCATGATTAATATGCGTGGGCGTGCGCGCGCGTGTGGCCACAGGCGTACAGAGGGGCGTGGCTCAGACACCGAGAGCACTGGAACGACGTGCAGATAAAACATGTCACGTTGATGCTATTCGCTTGTTTTTTAATTAAGCTTCATCAAATATCAGTGATTCTTCGTATTAGTAAGTTCATCATTATATTTAAAAATATGAATGTTTGGAAAAGAGTTGAATATTAAACACAAACCATATAATCTGGGGGAATTTTCAACGCACCAATTTAGGTGAAGAAGGTGAAAAATCTAATTCTGAAATTCTGGGATGATTAATGTCTGTCAATTTACATCGCAATGAATGAACTAAATAATTTTTTTTTAAAATCCATCATGTTGAGCATTTAAGAGACTGAATCAACTCTATAAGTGTGTTTTTAAGGCTTAAACAAACCTCTCACGTCTGTAAAGGTGAGGTGCTTGGCGGTGAAAACTAATATGCCCATATTCATACTCATAAGCTCAGTCAAACTACAACATTTCACTCATGTTCAATGAAGAGAAGAAGTAAAAGACTAAAATGAAGGGAAAAAGTGGTTTTCACCAGGAACCCCAGGTAGTTTTGTGTTCTTGTTGACAAGGACGGCTTTGGGAAAGTGGCATATTTCTACTTGCTAAAAAGAACATTTCCTCTTTTGCTCGAGATTTGTGTGTTTGGCTCCACCCTTCAAATGGCACTGATATTGTCACTGTCATCGTGAACAATCAGAGCAAACTCAGAAATCTGGCTCATAATCGAGATGATTTGTTTATGCTTACAGATCATTTGGATCTATTTCAAAAAAGAGAAATGAGTTTCTTGAAAATCGGGCAAAAAAATCTTTCATTTTGAAGCCTTTGTGTTGCATAATTATTAATTATTATTCAATATAATTTTAGTTTTTGCACTTATTATAAACACTGATTCTTGTACATGCAACCTGCAGAATTGAATATAGGTTCAAGTTATTAGAGCAGATGTAACATGGTTTCTTTAAGCACAGTAGGATGTGCAGTAGTTCATTACACCCTGTGCATTCAAGATTTATAATTTTTATTAACATGTTCATTTCATTGCAACTAATCTCTCATGCCCATGTGTTTGAAGTTCTGGGAGGTGATCAGTGATGAGCACGGCATTGATCCGACTGGAACCTACCACGGGGACAGCGATCTGCAGCTGGATCGGATCAACGTCTACTACAATGAGGCTTCAGGTTTGATTATGTGATTTGTCTCAGTATTTAAACTCTATTTATAAACGTTATTTCCCCCCCAGGAAATAAATTATCTGTTATCTGTTCCAGGTGGAAAGTACGTGCCAAGGGCCATCTTGGTAGATCTGGAGCCTGGCACGATGGACTCTGTCCGCTCTGGCCCTTTCGGACAGATCTTCAGGCCAGACAACTTTGTCTTTGGTACGTAACTCGGAGCGTGCACTTTAATTTACTCTATCAAATCCAAACTATTTGGTTTTTCTCTGTTACGCCTAATAATGCATAACAAAGCAAGACAGAATTTCTATGGGATTAGTATGAAAAATGATTAAAATGGGAGATAATTGAAATCCCAATTGGATAAAAGCACAGATAAAATATAAAGTGGAGGTGTGTACCAATTGGCAAAACATCGATCTTACAAGATGTTATGAGATATTTGCTTTATAGAAGCAAGACTCGACTTTTGAGAAAACAAAATTCCTATTCCTATATATTCCTATTTTTCTTTTGGTTTTCATTTGGGGACAAATTATTTAATTTTTCAAAATAAAGTCTCCCACATAATCTGTGTAGCCATAGTCATGTGGACACTGTGCATTGTTCGCAGGCGGTTCAGATTGCATAGTCGAGGGTTTTAATTACCTACATTTCTCATGACAAATTCCTTCACTTCCCACAATCTGAATCGATGCTAGCAAGTTTGATGAGCTAGTTGGTCATCTAGCCCCGTTTCTTCTCCACCAGGCCAGACGCCACACAGCTGTGATGTGCGTCCTTGTGGCTGGTTGCGCGACTCTCAATTCTCAGTGTTTTCAACTCGGTGTCACACACACAAAACAGATCAATGAAACCATCATTTGAGAAAGCACTGTTTTCTTTTTTCCAGAAAAGATTGTTGTGTTTTAATATTGCAAGAGCCCGTGCCCCTATTGCAAAGTATGTTGTCATAGAAACAGTTCAGCACCGTAATCCTGCCATTACAGGCCAGAGTGGAGCAGGCAACAACTGGGCAAAGGGCCACTACACAGAGGGAGCCGAGTTGGTGGACTCAGTCCTGGACGTTGTGAGGAAGGAGGCTGAGAGCTGCGACTGCCTTCAGGGCTTCCAGCTCACACACTCCCTGGGCGGGGGCACCGGCTCCGGCATGGGGACCCTGCTCATCAGCAAAATCCGGGAGGAGTACCCCGACCGTATCATGAACACCTTCAGTGTGGTTCCCTCTCCCAAGGTACGGTGATCGTGTGGGTTTGCTTCTTGGTATGCTCTAGTTTTCACCCTGAACTTGAGCGTTGCTTGCGCAGGTGTCGGACACCGTTGTGGAGCCCTACAACGCCACCCTCTCTGTGCACCAGCTGGTTGAGAACACTGATGAAACCTACTGCATTGACAACGAGGCCCTGTACGACATCTGCTTCCGCACCCTCAAACTCACCACTCCCACTTACGGAGACCTCAACCACCTGGTCTCTGCCACCATGAGCGGGGTGACGACTTGCCTGCGCTTCCCCGGCCAGCTCAACGCCGACCTCCGCAAGCTAGCGGTCAACATGGTGCCCTTCCCTCGTCTCCACTTCTTCATGCCCGGCTTCGCGCCACTCACCAGCAGGGGGAGCCAGCAGTACAGAGCTCTCTCCGTGCCCGAACTCACTCAGCAGATGTTCGACGCCAAGAACATGATGGCAGCCTGCGACCCGCGCCACGGCCGCTACCTGACCGTGGCCGCCGTCTTCCGAGGGCGCATGTCCATGAAGGAGGTGGACGAGCAGATGCTGAACGTGCAGAACAAAAACAGCAGCTACTTCGTGGAGTGGATCCCCAACAACGTCAAGACGGCCGTGTGCGACATTCCACCCCGCGGGCTCAAGATGGCCGCCACCTTCATCGGCAACAGCACGGCCATCCAGGAGCTGTTCAAGCGCATCTCGGAGCAGTTCACCGCCATGTTCCGGCGCAAGGCCTTCCTCCACTGGTACACCGGAGAGGGCATGGATGAGATGGAGTTCACCGAGGCGGAGAGCAACATGAACGACTTGGTGTCCGAGTACCAGCAGTACCAGGACGCCACAGCCGAGGAGGGAGAGTTCGAGGAGGAAGGAGAGGAGGAAGTCGCCTAAGGCTAACAGTCACTCATATTTCTCATTGGCACTCATCCATCCTTTTAGCGAAGTCCTACTCTGCTCTTTTCTTTTTAGTTTTTACTTTTCCTTCCTGTCTTGTCCTTTCCCTGCTCTCTTACTCATGTCATCTCTTCCCTGCCTCTTCTGTTTCTGGTCTTCACCTTTTTCCTTCTTCTGGCAGAGTAGGATTCACACACTAAAAACATAACTGACCTTTGTAGCGGTAACAAAGGCTGCATTCACACAGCAGGTCTTGATGCTCAATTCCGATTTTGTTTTTGCTGAAATACAATTTTTTTTGTGCCGCTGTTCATACCAATTAAATGTAATGAAACTTGTGTGTGAACGTGTATGAGCCCCAAAGTGAACTGACTGCACAGAGGAACGTTGACGTCACGCAGCAGCGCACTGTTTACTGAAGTAACAGTGTATTTATTGATCTTAAAGTAATGGGAACCAACAGTATCGTAACAAGAGACCAATAAAAAGAAAGTACAACTAACAGCACTGGCCTTTGGCAGATCATCGATTGCACAGTCTTTAGCGAAGTCTGTTTGTATGTTTAGTCAGAGCCAGGAGTGGTGGGATTGTGACGTGATGCGCTTTCTTGATACAGACTTATGTCATCATAATTTTCAGCCATTGTTTGCATCAAAATTGACTGCATCTGCTGCAGAGTTACAACATGTCTCAATGATGTGAACGTGTGACTAAATGGGACATGATCAGTCAGGCTGAAGATCCTTTGAAACAATCGGATATATGTGGAGGTGGCACAGATTGGCTTTTTTAAGGTTGAAAAGATTGGGGGTTAGAGGTTAGGGGGTTAGAAGGTTCACCCTAGGGGTGAAAAAGTCGGACACGGGTCACACATGGGCGAAAAACAGCGGATTTGGGTCACATTTGCCTGCTGTGTGAACTTAGCCGAAGACGTGTGTAAGTGTTTGTTTTTTGTCAGTAGCATTTTGTTCATTGTCATCATCACCAGATAATCTTTCACACTGAGCCAAGTTTGATCACTTGTCTGATTTGGCATTGGTTGAAATAAATATATTATTAAACAAGTCTTTGTCTCTGGGATCATTTCTGTAGCTTGAGGTTCAGCTTGGAGGTATTTTTCATCAAATGCTTTTGTTTTATTGTTAAATTGCCTTTTTTTTAATTCCTTTTCAGTTTTCATCTCGGATGACAAAAAAACTTGTCAAAATGGAGACCAATACTTTGCAGATGCCTTCAAGTGACACAAGGGGGCAGCAAAGGGTCGGTGTGTAAAGTGCCTTTCTGACCAGGATGTGGATTTCTTTTGCCTCTTTGCAGCCGGTGTACATGCAGTGTTTATCTAACTTTTATTTATTTGAACAATAGTGGGGACACCTAGTCAACTGTTCACAATAATGACGCAGTAACTAACATAAGGGTGCATGACTGCACAAATCAAGTAAAACCGGATTCTCATCACTGATGTCAGAGCTCCAAAACTTCATCAAGCCTGCATACTCTGAGCTGTTCTGTTATTTACAGATTCACCAAACAAACAGCAGCAAGGTTTGGAAAAGTAGGTCATTTAAATTTTGAGGATGATGTCATCTTTTGATCATATGAGTACTTTAAAATTTAAGCACAAAATGACAACAAATTACGAGAAGTCCACATCTGAGAGGCTGTCTCATAACGCGCGTCATTTACACATTGACAAGAACATATTCAGATGGATCAGGAAGTGTTTTGTCACTCTGGCGCTGACTGAGCAGACTGCTGCTTCTGCTGGCGGTCTGCCCTCATCTGTAACGGTGCCTCATCAGAGCGATGGCCCTCGTCTAGCAGAGCCCTGAGGGCCTTCATCTCCTCCAGGACAAACACATGGAAACAGTCGCATTCAGGCAGGATGGGCTCCAGACTGAAGTAAGTTAGCTAGTACTTTATGATTTTCTTTGTCAACCTCCATCATTTTCTCTCTGCCTCTCACTCAGTTCTTGTGGTTTCCATTAACTTCCTCTCACAAAACTGCACAGGAAGTTCAATGCAGCAACTCTTCTGCCCTTGTATTTGCTGCCACGGACATAACAGTGGACTTATTCTGATGCTTGTATTAAGCAGATTTAATTTACTAAATTTGACATGCTTTTATCTGTACATTAAGCCTATTACCAGCAGTAAAACATGTCTTTAAATGTAATAACACAGATACTTTATATTGCTCAAAATCAGATTGAAATTGGAGTAAATGTCTTCACAACATTTTTGTATTATTATTATTATTATTATTATTATTATTATTATTATTATTATTATTATTATTATTATTATTATTATTATTATTAATTTCTGAATTAATGTGAACGCACACGTCAAACTCTTAACAGAAATCTCACACGCTTGGTGTTCATGTGCTTCCTGTCAGACAAAACCCCGAGCGAACTTTCAACTGGTTCTTTGAAGCGACATGCCCTGTAGCCAGAGACAAAGGTGAGGACAGCTGTGGCTTCTGGATCGACTCACACACACCCAGCCAGAACGGTTCACACATGCTCTGTTCTAATAAGCACTGCTTATGTTCATCATCTTCCATATCAGATCGTTAAAGTACATTGAAAACAAACAAGACTGTGGGTTTGTGGACTCTGCTTCTAAATATATGAATCTAAATCTCATGTAACATCTGTGTTGATTTGGTGAAGCTTCAAACTTAAAAAAAAAAATAAATCTCAGATTTGTTTCACCAGTAGAAGACATGGGTAAAAATTGATCATTTGATTTGTCTGCTTTTATTGTGTCTAGCGCTACATTGTGATTTTATTCAGGAAGTTCCCTTTGTAATACGTATATACATATAAACTGACACTGATGTTTTGTCTACTACAATGAAGTTACTCATCAGGTGTTTTTCTGTCACTCTTTGTATCTTGTTTTATTTAAACATGACTCAATGGATTGCACAAACTGAATTGCACAGTCTGTGAGTCATGACTCAGTTATTACACCGGCGATTTGGCAGCGGACTTGAACATAAATTAAGATTGGTACATGTGAATTGAGGGAAAAAATGAAATATCTAAACTTTTAAGAGTGAAGCTGTTTGTGCTGTTCTGACAGTCACACATTCTTCCTGTCATGTGATCAGAAGAAAACCACAAAGCCTTTTAAGTCACAAGTAAACCCAAGGAAAGCATCCTGTTAACTCTCTGTGAGAACTGACAGCTGACCCAATCAGATTTCACATTCAAGATTATTTAATCTTTTTTTTTATTATTTGTCTAGTAAAATTACTATTTTTTTGGGCCACAATAAACTATTGATATGATTAAGTTTATATTATGTCATTAATTCAGAAATTAGAAAAATGAAACTTCTACAATGATTCATTAGACTCAAGATAACATATTTCAAGTATTTATTTGTTTTAAATCTAACTTACAGCTAATGATGGTCCAAAATTACAAAGTTAGTCTGGTAGAAATACAGAAATGTTTAATAGTAAAATGTGAAGTGACGGCCCTGGCAGTCAGGGGGGAGGCCTGACTGTTGATCAGCTGATAGTCCTCAACACCCTGTAGAGTTAAGCAGAAGGAAAGTGCTGTGGAAACAGATACACAAGCAGCAGGTTAAAAACAGCATTAGCAGGGTTCAGAGGAAAACCCCATTCAAGAGTTTTAAGGGAGTTTCTTGAGGTTTGGACCACAGAGCTTCACGTCAGACACACGTATCCATAGAAAGGAAGATGCCTTTCTTATGTGATGTCAGTCCTGAACCAGGGCAAATGAAAAAATACAACTTCATAGCTCAGTGGTCCAAAACATTTTTTTAATGAAAGTAAAACATCTTGCTTTTCAATTAGAAAAAAGGAGAGTCAGAATTCAAGCTGCTTGAGGTTCACTGTGATGTTTCCACGATCGGTGAGGATTCAGAGAGTCATTGCCTTTTGTTTGTGTTGGTTCACAGCTGCTTACCGAGAGATATTGGAGCATTTTGTGCTTCTGTTTGCTGACAGTCTTTACAGAAAGGATAATTTTATTTTCCAGCAGGACTTAGTATCTCATCAATGTCCTTGGCATAATTTCTTTAATGAGCATTACTGATTGGGTTGTAAACCTGGCTGAGGTAAACCCCAATGGATGATCTCTGGAATATTGGAAATATATTTTGTAGCACCATTCACATATATATAGGTAATTAAAACTTAGTTACAGAAAGAGAAAGGGTACAGATTTTAAAATATAAACTAATGACAGATAATAATACAACAGGAAGGAAGTCTGAAAACCCATAGATAAGCTAATTAAAAATGATTAAAATAAATCTCTTAACTTTTGTATTTGGCTGCAGTAAACAGTAATAGTTTGAGTCCTGATTCAAAGGAAAAATCTGACTAAATGCTGCCTCACCTGATTTGGTTCTGGTTCCTGGAAACGAGGAGTAAACAGGTCACTGACAACCTGAAGGGTGTTTTACATCATTCATATCTGACTAGCAACTCTAAAGTGCATTTATGACTAAGACCATCGACTTATAGATCATTGACAATATTTCTATTATTTTACAATCAGGGAGACAGTGCAGTCACTGAAGGACTGATGTGGTAGAATCTGTGATCCTGGTGTTGGTCAGGACTCTGGCAGCAGCATTTTGGATAAGATGCACCAGCTTGCTAATGTTTTTTTGTAAAAACAAACATAAAATAACAGCAGACAGAAGTTGTTTTGGGTCCTGTTTTGACAGGACATCCTTTATTCTGGTGATGTTTTAAGGCGGTATAGTTGGTGATTTATTATTAGGCTTGGTTAATTCTTCTAGGTTCAGCATGAAAACATTTGTATTAATTTTTTTACTCTCTGTGGTCTTTAGTTCCACAGAATCTAGATCAGTTTTGAGTTTGACCTCACGTTTTTTAAAAGAAGACAATGAGAGATACCAGACCTAACAATGCCATCAAGACCAAGAACATCTCCGCAGGGAAACTGTCTCCATGCTACTCTGCATCGATGCAGTAATTAATGGAAAAGGAGCCCTTACTAAATACTGGGTGCATATTCTGTACTGTACATCACACATATGTTTTGTAGTTAAAAGAATAATACAAGTTCCAAAATAATATATATAACGGTATTTATACAATGTTTGTGTCTGAACTGAATTAGTTTTTTTGCTGAAAATTGAACTTATTGAAATGCATTTGTGTGTTGTGGTTTGTTCATTCATTTTCCTAACTTTTATTTATTTATTTATTTTGCTTTAATTTTGCAGATCCTGGAGTAAAGTTTCAGTTTCCAGAAGACTTCGGGGACGAGGTAGCCTCTGCTGCTCCAGGGAATATATTGTTGGGGATATATTTTTGAAATGATCACACACTGTACATATTTTGTGTGGCTGTTTAAGGACTGACCTTATTTAGGCCAGGGAGTAAATAAAATAAACTTTAACAAACAATTCAGGTTCAAATTTAGGCTAAAACGGAAACCAAAAGTCAAGTTTTTTAAATCCATTTGATCGAACCCGACAATGTTTCAACCATTTATTGATGTGTAAATATTCTTTTATACCTTTCACTTTCTTTTCTTATCACATCCTCTAACTGTTTACAATGGAGACAATAGTGCTTACGTTGCTCAGCGTGTAACATCGTAAACCTGAAGCAGTTTCCAAAGTCGACATGAGGCGCATGAAGCCCTTATACTTCATGCGCAGTACCATCTTTAAAGTACCATTAAAGATAGTACTTTAATATAACCATCTTTGTTTGTGTCTCTCACTCCTTATTTTGCTCATTAATTGCTTATTTCCCAGGAATCCAGTCAAACTTTGCCCAGGTTCTGCTTCCCGTATGACATCCAAAGGTGAGTATAAACTGGGTTTTCGCTGGTCACACATCCTTGCCTGCTTAACTTGATCTAACTGCCCTCCTCTCACCTCGCTCGTCTGCTCAGACAGAGGGATGCGGTGGCCGTGCAGAACTTTACTTTTGTTCTGACTGACCTGGAGGGATGCCAGCGATTTGGTTTCTGTCGCCTCACCAACAGCACACAGACGTGCCTTTGCATCCTCAGGTATGCTTTTGTCTGCATGTTTAACCTTCATTTTGTGATCCACCTGTGTCTTTTGGACACACACACAAAAAAAAGATTGCCATAGAAATATTACATTTTTTTGTATCCCATTATTACATTCGTACCTCACTGTAAGTAACAAATATAAATTAATTTTCTGAATTTTAGCCCCTCAAACTGCCAGTTTCTGCAATAAAATGTCTCTTTTGCTCTTCAGGAAATAAAACATTAAAAGTTTTATGTTATTTCTCATCCTATAAAGTCAAGTTAAAATGGGGGGAGTATTATTTTAGTCAGGGAGCCATTTGTTAAATAAATTGTTCCATCTATGTCCATTGGACTTAAAATTAAATTTTTTATGGATGTCATTGTCTTTAATATTAATAGCAAGTGTTCATTATGATTTTTTTTTATTGCTTAAATTTAGTGTTAGCAATTTGTCGTTTTTTGTGCATAGAGACAGGAGGGGGTAAAACTGAAAGCATAACTGTGATTAATTAGAATGTGTTAAAAAAAGGTCATTATTTCATTAAATATTTTACAAATTATTAGATATATTCACAATGGAATCAATTCTGTCCTTTAAAAAAAACAATGATTTCATCCCGTGTTGATTTCAACCAGTTATCTCCCGTGGTTCGAGGTGTTCTACAAACTTCTCAACAATCTGGCCGACTACCTCTCTAAAGGACAGGTGAGTTTTCCAGTTCCTGACCTCTGATCTCTGCTCTCTCCACACTGTTGCACGAGCATCGCGTGAACATGACCCACCTGCCTCTTCAACAGATCAACGAGATCAAAGCGCTCCTGGCCACGCTCTACAAGCAGACCATCCCGCTGGCTCCCGGGTCCGTCACCCTGCAGATGGTAAATCTCTTAACTAGCCAACGAGAACCCGGGGAGTCACACTTTGAGTTTGAACGTGTCCTGTCAGTGGTTTGCGTGTTGTGTTTCTTTCCTGAGGGAGAGCAGCTTTTGGTGAGCACTGAGGTGTCCCGTTCTGTCGGACACACAGAGGGACCAGAGGGGGTGAGTTAGTGCCACAGGAGTCCATGTGGCCCAGAGGCAGATCCAGCCGGGCCTGTTCAGACTAACGCTGGCTGTCTGTGCTTGATGACTTCAGCTTTATTTTTGTGTGTGAACTAAAACTCTGTTGACTCACCCCTCTGAGAGGTGACATGTCTATGCTGATCCTAACACAGTTAACACTAGCTAGATTACATTATGATCTACAGTCTGTTTAAAAACCCGTGACTAATGCCTCATCATGGAAATGGTTTGTCTGAGAATTTACTCTATCTGGCTCCAAGCCACAGCTTATTGTATCATCTTTGTTTTTGTGTTTCATTCCAAAAGGACAAAGCCATCTCCAGCAGCTGCGCATTTCTAATTCAATTCACCTACAAATTAACCCCCTGATTTAAATAACTTGTGTTTCACATCTGTGTCATGGCATGCAATGAAATGTTGATGTAGTTTTGATTGCAGCATAAATACGGTGTCTTCAGTCTGAATGCAGACTTTGCAACCAACGATGAGAAGTTTAACAAGATGCATATGGTGCACTGTTAGGTTTTTACAGGAACAGACGGCATAAATGGTTCAAAAACAGATATTTGGCTCAAAGCTGTGAAAGAGAAAATTGCTCAAAAGCAGCACAGTCTGCATGTAAAAACGCAAATATTGGGCTGATAATTTTTGGAATAAAAATGGACAATGTTTCAGCCTTTTATTCCCATATGCACCAAGATGTTAGACTACATCCACGATGCTGTAAAAAAGTACATCCTCTCTATTTCCATCCCTTTTTCTTACTGTGCCTTTACGGTTGTTTTTCTTGATTTTTCTGGGCAGATTCCATATTTTATCGCTCCAGATCCAAAGAGTCTTCCTTCTATTCCTGAAAATGTGAGTATGGTTGCCTAAGTTAATTAGCTATGACTGAGTTTGAGCTGCTTTGCAAAACCTTTTGAATCTTAGATGTGCAAACCTGATAGAGAAGTACTCCAAAAGTCCTGGTGCTTCTGCAAGTTTCAACTCAGTGAGGCTAAAGATAAATATATTAATGTATATTTTGTGACACTCATTCATGAGCAGTCTTGAACTGTTCGTGTTTTTTCCACTTCAGGGTTTTTGCACTAATTTGTGTTGTGCTGTCTCATAAAATCCCAAAGAAATCCATCAAAGTTTGCGATTGTAATTTGACCAAATGTCAGAAATTTCTACAGGCATAAAATACCAGAACAAAACACAAACACACCCCTGTCTCTTTGGCTTCGCTAGAGAAACCTGACTGAGCTGATAGTAGCCGTAGACATCGGGAATCTCCTCCAGCTCTATGCCAGCATGCTGTTCGAGAGGCGGATCCTTATCTTCGCCAGCAAACTCAGCACCGTAAGACGCACGTTTTCATTTCCCCTTTTTGTTCCACTGTACTAACACATCTCCAACAGCCTGATCATACTCATACCTCAAACAACACTTATTTTTGAAGTGCGATTAGACCATTTCTAAACATAGAGTTAAAATGTCCTTCCTTCATTTTGTGACAAATACAGATCTATACTCGTTGATCACATGTGAAGTAGATAAGCATGCATGTGTCCGTTGAAGTTCTCCTCCATTTTGTGTGTGCAGCTAACGTCTTGCGTACACGCTCTCAGTGCTGTTCTATACCCCATGTACTGGCAGCACATCTTCATCCCTGTCCTGCCACCACATCTACTCGACTACTGCTGGTGAGAAGTCCAGTCCGTCCGTCCATCCATCCATCCTAACCCCAACACTAACACACCAATCCGCCGACACGTAAACTGCGAAAACACAAAATCTTAAGTGACATAATTTGCCAGAGGATCTAGTATGTTTAAAACAGCGTCTTGTAAGTTAGTTTTGTGTTATTTCAATCTTCCTAAAATATTTGCTGTAGAAACTAGACAGAAAATACTTGGCAACATTTTGTGTTTTTGCAGTGTGCCTATTTACCTGATGATGGAATAACGCAATTTCCTTTTTCGCGGTTACAGTGCGCCCATGCCTTATCTGATTGGAGTCCACACCAGTCTTTCGGAGGTAACCGAGTCGCTCACATCCCCCCACCATCTTTATTCACAAGTTGATCAAGTTTATTCTTACTGCCTGTCTTCTCAACAACATATTTCCATCCATTAGCAGGTGAGGAGTCGTGGCTTGGAGGAAGTGGTTATTCTGAATGTTGATACAAACACTCTGGAAACCCCCTTTGATGACCTTAAGAAGATACCTGCAGATGTGGTAAAAACACATATTTATTCAGGTCTTTGTAATTTCAATGGGTTGCTTTGTCTTAGTTGAGCATGTCAGCTGTTTCATGGATAACATCAGGCAGATATCAGTAGGTGTCCTGCATTTATGTGCTCAGATGTCCGGCCTGAAGGTCTGCTTAAAGCGACAGGCAGTGTCTCCTGGCTGTGGTGTTTCTCGAGCTTTCCTGAAAGCTCAAGCTCTGCTGTTCGGAGGCTACAGAGACGCCCTGCAGGGCGACAAGGTCTGTCACTCACTTAACACCAATGTTCTCCTTGCAGTTGCAGAATATATTTGTTGTGCTTGCTGCTCATTCTATATGCGTCTCTCTTCACAGGAAGGTGACATTTATTTCTGTGAAGAGGTTTTTTTGGATCACAAGTCTACCAGCATGAAGCAGTTCCTGCAAAGCGCCATTCATTTGCAATTCTTCAAACAGGTACACAGCGACCTCTGCTGGACATGTTTCCTGAGTCTTAAAGTGAGAAATACAATAAAACTTTGCAGTCGGTTAATTGATGAGACTGCGTGACTCTGATTCAGGAGTTAATGAAAATTTGTCCCTTTATATGTGAGCTAATCTAAAATCTATTAAGTTTTAGAAATACTGAATGCACCCTGCTCACCACAGTGGATAATAAGAGAGTCTGTACATGTAGGCATTTCGATCGCATACAAGACAGGAAAGTGAACTCTATGGCGTCATCCCAAACAGTGCCACCTACTGGACATCCAGTGGAATTTCACAAAATATGTCTGGAGACTCATTTGAGAAGTAGCAGAGGATCTAAGGAACACAATTCAAGACAGACCTGTAGAATAAAATAAATTAATTAATTAAAATAGCTATTGAATTAAATTACCCATTATCAACTAAGGTCCTCAATAATTATTAAAAGTAATAAGTATAATGCAATTAAGAGGAATTTGAATTTAATGAGACATATTTTACACCTGAGTGAACCTGATGAAAAAACTCATTGAAAATTGGTTGTTTAAAAGGATTTGATATCCTTTTTAAGTGATTCACTTTTCACTTATAGTTAAACTCAGCATTAGTCCTGCCTAAGGCATATTTAGATTTTAAATATTTAAATTAAACCAAGTACCTATGCCTCTTGTCATCACCCTAATCTTCACATTCCTTGAAAAATTCTCACTTTGGTCTATTCCAGGACATTAATGTTACTTCCAACCTGAAGAAATGTGGTGGAGAAATTAAATTATTGCTTTAAATCCTATGTCCTAAATGGGAATAATTTTGGACCAAACTGTTAGAAGTAAATACTGAGGGAAATTTTCATAATCTATGCAAGCTAGCAAGGTTAATTGTTACAAATGATTCAGATACGGATGTTTACGTTGGTTTCGAAGCTGTTTCTCCACTTGTTTGTTTCAGTTCATTGATGGTCGCCTAGATGTTCTTAACAAAAGGAAAGAACTGGATGACCTTTTCGAGGAAGAGATAACAAAGTGTGAAACAACAGCAGGTGTGTTTCCGTATGTCTTGAGGATGTCACAAGGCAGATTTTTTTTGTTTTCTTTTTTTTTGGTCATTTTAGGAATATTCTATCACAATCACCTATCATAAAATCAATACCATGTGTCTCCTTTTGCGGTAAAATGGGACACTACATTTTATGATTTTTAAATTACTCATCAGTGACATTCTGGATTGTGGAGTGTCTGTTTTTTGACATATTTTGACCATTTGACTTGATGTAGTCAACAGTTTTTGTAAGTTATTCCCCTTCTGATGAATTACAATGTTAGCACTAGCATCTCTGTCAGATATGACTTGTTGATAAGTAATATATTTGGACTATCAGAACAGCAGCTATAGGGATTAGGAGCTATTGACAGATTAATCTGGGTCTCCAAAACTAAAAAAAAAATTAAATCATGAATGGAACAAGTCAATACTAGACGTCCGATTGGGACTTCCCTTTTATGTGAATATATCTTTTTCATATTGTTAAATTAAAACTTTTTCTTTTGGATTTTTTTTTGTAGGAAGAGGCAAATCGTATCAGCAGCTAGTTGGCAATTTAAAGGTAAGTTCATTTGACTGCATCTGTTTTCCTTATTGGCCTGGAAAGTCTAACATTAATGCCTTTGTACTTCTAACAGAAAGGGGGCGGCGCTCTAATCCTAAACATGAAGACCAAAGCAAACATGAAGGTGAGTCCAGATGTGACTGGGGTTTAGGGAGGACAGCTCTGTGTTGCGGGTGCCGCCTAACTTTTCATTGTTGTCTCTTACAGACTAAAGGTCTCACCAAATCCGGTTTGAAAAACCTGCTGATTCACAAGGTAGGCTCGTGTTCATGTAGGTAAACGCTTTGATTCACCCAAATGCTGCTGGCTTCTCTGACTTACTTCACTACGTGTCATCCAGGTCCACCATGAGGATCGCAGTCTCCACAGGGGCGGATCGATGTCTCACCGCCGTGTCCAGTCTGACAGCTTACAGAGCCGCCTGCCGATCACACAACACTTTGGAAAAGTAAGACTGTAGTTGTTTTTTTGTTTGTTTTCACCAAACAAATCTACATCTGAATCAAGTTAAATGTGTAAGATGGACAGTCCCCTTTGTGCCGTCTTCCAACTGTTTTTGTTATATTTTCTTTTTTCCGGTCTTGGTCTTCTACTCCATTAGTCACGACCTCACCGACCTGCTCAGAAAATCAGAGACAAGGAAATCACAAAGGACACAGAAGATCTTTGGGACAGGTGAGAAATTCACTTACATTAGTCTCCTCAAACTGTCCCCAGTTTTAAAGCTCCAGCCAAGGGCCAAACCTCTAACTAAAAGATCTGCTTTATTTTATCAAAAGTGGAAGATAGGCTTAATTTATTTTTTGTACCAAAATGAATATGAAAGCCTTTTGCAGCCATGTTTAAATTGCATTTTTAAAATCATTATTTTTACTGTTTTTCTTCAAGTTCCTGCTCTGTAGAACATAAATACAATTTAATACCAGTGTTTGTGATATTATTTAGAAAGGTCGGGACATTAGAAGAACCCAACCAGGTTTATTGAGAACCTTAGGTTATATTTTTGTAAGAGATGTTTTTTTCATTCCTTCAAATAAACAATATATGCGGATGTAGTGAACATGCATTGATCAAAGAGATCCAACAAAATGGGCCAAAAGTAAAACAACATGACATGGATAAATGAAGAACAACTGCTGACATCTCTGACATATGCAAAGGGAAACTAGTTTTTTTATCTCTTCCCTTTTTCAAGGTTTTGTTCCCACTTTATGATTCCAACACATGACAGTCTGTTGCTCTGTTTAACGAAGCCACACATAAAATAATCTAGAATACTGTCTCTGGAAATCAAGAGTAAAAACAAAACCCATTTGATTCATTTATTTACTAAATAATTTCTCGATGCATTAGATGAAGCATTTGACACGTAATATGCATATTTATATTATAATATCACTTTTTCTACTTTCTATTTAGTTTTATTGATGGTATATGTTATCCTCAGTGAGGAGAACTCGAGGCTCGCTGGACATCCTGACTCCGAGATTCTGAAGGAAGAAGAAGAAGAAGAAGACGAAGTCGGTTCACCGTTATGCGACTCAGAGGAGATGGACCTCCTGGGGGAGATATTTGACACTCTCAGCTCGCGCAGCTCCCACGACCGAGGCCTGTTGTACGGCACTCGCAGCCTGGATTTGTTTGGACCAGACAGCCATGACTACATCATTAAGGTAAATCAGTAAATCAGTTCCAAACATCCGCTTGGACATCAGTTCTAATTCTCTTTTATGTGGTTGTTAGCGCGTTCCAGGCAACCCCAGCCAGGAGAGCCTGTCTCTGTCCATCAGCGGCAGCGGCAGCCTGCACAGCTGGAACCTGGAGACCACAGAGGAGCTTTCGGATCGGACGGAGGACTCGGACTGGCCCGGCCTGGACAGCAGCTTGCCGGAGGAGGAGGGAGCAGAATGTCTCCTGGTGGCAAGTGAGGCCGCCGAGCACGAAGCGAAACAAAGGGAGGTTGGAGAAAAACTGAGAGAACCTGGTGGAGAAATAAATGAGAAGCGGGGAATAACCGACAGCGATGACTTTAAGGAAGTGAAGACAGAAGAGGAGCGAAGTAAAGAAGACATAGGGGGCTTTGGGAGAAGCTCGCAAGAAATGACTGAAGGAAAAGAAGAGGAAAGAATGAAGGATGACAGGAAAGATGAGGGAACTCAGAGCGAGGGAGGAGGGGAAACAAATAACGTGCAGGAAAATGAGACAAGAGAAGAAATGAAAGAAACTCGGAAGGATACAAATAACGATTTTACAGGAACATTGAACTTAAAGTGTGTGAACAGAGAAGAGCCGCCGTTGAATTCGGCGGGAGAGCCGCAGAATGACGCTATGGTCCCACCGGAACCGGATGACGGTACCGCCGAGTCTAAACCGCCTCCATCTGAGGAGAAAGAGGGGGATAAAACCCCAAAGGAGGAGGAGAAAGAGAGGGATAAAACCCCAAAGGAGGAGGAGAAAGAGAGGGATAAAACCCCAAAGGAGGAGGAGAAAGAGAGGGATAAAACCCCAAAGGAGGAGGAGCGGGGGGCCCGCGTGACCTCGCCTCCTCCCAAAGTGCTTTCCGCCGTAGCTCGCTTCCGGTGTCAGCCGTACGGCCAGCAGGGATTTCAGCTCACGTCCGTTTCTAAGAACTCTTCCGAGCCTGCGGTGCGACGCAGGGAAAAGGTACCGACTCCGTGTGACTTGGACCCAAACAGAAACGCGGAGGCGTCCGAGGAGGAAGACCGTCCTCCGGTCAAAGTGTCTGAACTGAAGAAGAGATTTGAAGCTTGATGGCAACATCTCAGTTTTCACCGGTTTAGGTGGAAAGCCAAACATCCCCATCAACACTTTCCAGCGCCGGGTTTCATGCAAACAAATACCCAAAGTATCTCTTTGCTAAGCTAAGAGGCAGGTCCATTAGCTTTACTGAAGATGAAGGAAATAAGAAATGGTATATATTTTTGGTTTTAGAAAGGGCTCAGGATCAAACTAAAGCATCATCATTAACTCGAAAAGAAGAAAAAAACGTTATTTATGGCATTTGTTGAATTGTTAAACTCTCAGGTTGGAAGTTGCTGGTCTCAGTGGTTGCTAGGATCTCCGTCCCCATTGCTTCTGTTTTCCATTTCCTTCTTAAATTGCTTGAACATTTAGGGGAAAGAAAATCCATCACCTCATGCTTTCCAAGCAACATAAATTGAAACTTAATTTATGTTTCAAAGTCATGAACTAGGCAGGCTAAAGCAGTGGTTCTCCATCCTGTTCCTCATCACTCACTGTCCTCCAGGAATTTGAGTATTTCCTGATCCCACATCCATCCTAATCTGCTCAATCTGGGATTGGGTTGCTGTGGGCAGCAGCATAAACAGAGAAGCACAAGGTGAGAAACACTTAGTCCTGGGTCTCATCCTGGTGCCCAGAACATCTCACCAGGGAGGTGAGGAGGTAATGCTGTAATCAGGTGTGCCAAATAAGAGACAGGAAGGACAATGTGGATCAGGACTGAGAACCACTGGGCTGAAGGGATCGCTTGGATTTTTTAAGTCAAGTTCTGTGAACTTTTTAGCAAACATTTCCTTACTTGTAAAAAGACATAAAAGATTAATAGAACCAATCAGCCGTATCCTTACTCTAAGTGAGTTAAGAGGACAGATGTGGCCTCACAATCTAACCTCAGTCTGCACGGCTCTATAGCAGCATGTCAAAAGTTTTACATTTAAATTATATGGCTACCAAGGGGAAAACACCACATTGAAGCTGAAAAATGGCTTTCAAGAGGTTTTCCAAGCCTTTTTCACCACTTGCACCAGTGAATGATCATCAGCCTGAAAGGATAAACTTTAAGATGCCTTTCAGAGGATTTTGTGGTTTGGTATAAGTCTTATTTGGATTTTAAAAAGTCAGTCAACTCATTGTGAGAATTGGTGTTACTGCCACATCCCTCAGCAGAGAAAAGTTAAACTTAGTCTCTTGTGCAAATGTTGACTCAAACGCCAATGCTGCATTGTAACCCGCATCCACAATTCCATCTAATCGTTTTTACAGGTAAGGAAGCCATTAGTAACAATGGCACAAAAACCGCAAGTCAAAAAACAAAAAAATGAACGTATCCCTTTAAAAGCACAGTCTATTTTTTTTTACTTAAATGTGAAAATGTCATTATAAACATGTAAAGTGTATTTAGATTTGTAGAACATTAGTTTCTTTCCTGCACAAACTGACATTTTGAAAAAGGACCTTTGCAGTTTTGTGGATTGTTCTCACACAATTTGAATAAATAGCTTTAATAAACAAAACGTGACCATTGAAAGTGTTTTTCTTAACCAAGCAAAAATGAAAAGGAACAATTCATTTGCACACAGTGGTTTTAATCAGACTCCTTGCCTACCATGTGTGCACACTTGTTCGACATCAAACCTTTGAATACAATATATTAAAAGTGCATTCCAGTTAATGTCTTAGGAAAACTAATATGCAAAACATAAAAAATATTTTCATGTGCCTTTAAATACAAAATACACTGCAGCTCATATTTTAGTGGTAGAAAAAGTGAGTAGTGTTTAAATAGGAAAACTGTTAGCAAACTCTCCTCTTCTCTTCCCTCCGTGAAACGAGTGACGGAACACTCCAATTGTTCCATCCGTCCATTTGTTTTCACCCAGGATGAAAAAAAAAGTGTTTGCATGATCTGAAAACATTTTGGTGCAGAGAGCATCTGTTTATGATACACACACACCACGGTAACATCAAGGGTATTCAATCCATGTCTCTTTATATAAGCCGCTCTTCTTTGGGCAACGGTAAAGGCAGCCTGGGCCTCTCCGGCACGGTTGCTCTCGATTGCTTCTTTTCCTCTGCGCTGGGTCTGTACTTCCCCTCCATCCTTCTTTTCTTCCGTATGACGCACAACAGGAGCAGCAGGACTAAGGTGAGCAGGGAGAACAAGCTGAAAACAGACGCAGACATTGCAGGTAGGATCGACATCTGCGTTGCACAACGCCTGGGAAGAGAAAATCACACCAAGGTCAAGTGGACATGCAGGCAAAACAAGAGAGGACTTTCTAATTTAAAAACGGTGTTCAATTTCACAGTTCCTTGTTTTATGTGAGGAAGCACTTTGGGTAAACAGAACAAGCAACAATCAATCCTGTACTCAGCGTTTTTGAACCTGTACAAGTGTTTACACTTTTGTTGCCCTTAATTTTAATGTAGAAACACAAGAGCTGGTCATTTGGGCCCCTCGCCAATTTGGACTTTAGGGCATTTAATGCTCAGCTTTTGGTACAAAAAGAAACAGTTTGCCATCGGACCACTTGTATCAACAGTTCTCACTACTTTGAATGAGAGCTTTTCAGTAGGTTACATGAACTTTTCACTAGTCTGTGCAAAGTTTTCAGTATCATACGTGGAAGAGTTTCATATAAAGAAGCCAATTTTGTTTAATGTTTCTTTGCTGAACCAGGTAAGGCACAGGTTTAAAAGGTGATAAACCAGTAGGTCAAAAATGTCACAGTGTCAAAAGGGACCTGCTGGTAGGTGTGCACATTAACCAGTTCCTTAAACACACTTCACCAAATCCAAAACCAAATTTTTTGTTGCATCAGTTGGTAAAACGTGGATAGAAGAAGTTTAAATGAAGTCAGAAGATAAGTCTTGGGATTTAAAAAATAATGAGATGCAGTTTGTGATTTGTGCAAATAAAATAAAACTCTGCTTTCATGTTGATCATTTAACTGATTTGTACGTAGTTTCACATGAGGAACCGCCTTACTTCTCTGAATAATACTGCAGCGGTAATTTATCAGATACTTCTGCAGTTTGCATGAGCATAGAATAATGTTTAACTTGTCACCACACAAGACTACATTCCTGATAAATAACCGATGACTGTTTGGTGGACCCAGTCAATCTGGTCTTTCACTGAGCAATTTTTCACCAACAGATTTCCTATGCAGGAGTAATACTGCATTTGATCCAAATCAAATGGGATAAAAACAGATTCACCTCACCTTAACGGAGAATACGAAGTATTTGTGAGGCCTGTCCTCCCTTTGATCTTACATCTGGACCAAGTAGGTGGTGTACCAGTGGAGCACCTGAAAGTAAAACAATACAAAAGATTAATACAAAGGGTTGGTTGGGAAGAAAGAAAAAGGTTCGCTGTAATGAGCATGTTTAGTGAAGAAAGTTTAGCTAGTAAAGATGAACAATGAGTTATAATGTGGGCCTAAACTGAATGGGAACCAAGAGTTTACATAGGACTGCATGTTTTGCCTTTTTCCCCCTACTGTCCTCAAGCGTTCCAGTTTCTTTTTAAATACAACCAGGCCAAGTTTCTGATATTACATTGGTTCCAGTAAACTAGAGGATAGAAAAGTGACCTGATCTTTTCCCGACAAGAAAAGCGAG
Organism: Micropoecilia bifurca; assembly: GCA_903067075.1. Taxonomy (NCBI): domain Eukaryota; kingdom Metazoa; phylum Chordata; class Actinopteri; order Cyprinodontiformes; family Poeciliidae; genus Micropoecilia; species Micropoecilia bifurca. The sequence goes on along the minus strand of CAEGAF010093639.1, from coordinate 5,282 downwards.
TCAAACAAACGGAAAAATAAGTCAATGAAAGAATACTTTTATCAAAGTGTATCATCTGCTTGTTTACATTAGGGTTAAAATATTCTAAGATAACTTAGAAAATACAAGACTGAATATGTTTAGTGGCTAAATAAAGGAAATGGACACAAAAAAAGACAAAGCTGCCTAACATTGCAATTTTAAAAACGCAAATCTGGAAGATACAGAAGGAAAAAATAAACATCACTTAAGAGGAAGCGTGAGCATGGAGGAAGATCGAAATCGCTCAAGATACCAAGTGACTCAGACTGAAGTTATGGCAATTTCACATAAACAGATGACAAGTCAGAGCAAACATTCAACAAACGCCAAGACAGCTGAACAGTTCAGTTGTTTAAGAAACGCAACAGTCAGAAAACCATCCTGCAGGTCAACGCAGTAGGAAACAGGGATACGATAAAGTCCAAAAATTATTTAATTTGAAGCCGATTAGAAAAAGCACATTAAAAAGAATTAGTGCTCATAAACAAAAATAAAAAAAGATTTAAAACACATAATGTTGAATTTTCCATTGAAGAAAAATGCTTACAGAAAGTGTGTTTTGCACATTAATGTGTTTGTGTTGGCTGTTGTCTTTAGGTTAGTATTATCAGAAAAAAAAACAGCAGTCAGACTCAAACATAAACAGACAGAAGAAGAAAGACAGAACTAAGATCTTTGTGAGATGATAAACCAGACAAACAAAATTGAGGAACTTTTTCACCATGATAAGTAAACATAAAATACTAAATAACTGCCCACCTTTTATAACTCTGTTCCAATTCAGATTTGCTGCCTATCCAAAATAAAGTAAAGACATTTTCACCACCCTCCACAAGCATGATTCCCACTACAGCTGCATTGCATTGGATTCAATTCCATTGAGTGTGCAAAATTGCATTTGCAAAGGTTGGTTGGATTGGAAGGAATATTTCATAGGATATTGGTCTTATTTGGTACCAACAATTGTCATAGTGGTGATTCTCTTAATACTAGCAGTTAGACTGCCTCTTACGCATATATTGGGAAAAAAATGAACTAAAGTTAAAGACTGAATTTTCCTTAATGCATCGTTGCTGATGATGAATTAAGCAAAAGAGGAAGAAACAACTCATTTAAAGCGTTTCACAAAACTTTACCAAAGGTGCCAAAAGGTGTGGCACAACATTAAATGCAGGATACTTGTATGTTTTTTAACACTTGCACTATAACTTTTAAACGTTTGAAAGATTTTCATATACTGTATTTCAGTGAGATTGTCATGTACCAAATCAGCTTCTACAAAAAGACTGTTTTTAGACATTCTGAATTTGAAATGTCTATAAAATCCATCAATAGTCATGTCATACTTCAGCACATTGTCCACAAATTAATCAGTCCGTGTAAGATATTATCTAAAAACCAGCACCATCCACATCCTTTATAGAAGAAAACAAAACAAAAAGACCCAATTCCTTGAAGCAGCGGAAGGATATCACACCGCTCAACGGTATTAATACCAACAGGTTTGCGTGGGTAAGTAAAAGTCGACACTCACCATTAATGTTGTGACAAGCAGGAGATACAATAAGTCACTTTCATAAAGCACTGGTTTGTTTCAACAGAAAACACAAGTAGATATGCCGTGTTCTCTCTCACTGAGATCCTCTCGTAAAATTAATGACCCTCCTGCAAAGGTTTTAAAGTCCCACAGGCGGACGCATGTCTCCGCTGAGGGAGGGAGGAATGCCGCGGATCCTGCTCCGCCTGTCTGACTACCTGCTGTTTCCTGCGCAGGTGAGGCGGCTGCTGCTGATGACACGTGAAACCGCTCACGGACGGACAACAGGCACCACGGAGCTCCTCTGTGAGGCGCCAGGTTTAGCTGCAAAGCGACGGCAGTTACCTGCAGGCCAGCGAGAGGGTCCAGGTGAGGCCGCAGCCGCAGTGGAGACTCCTGGGTTAAAGCGAGGAGGTCCGTAACACCGACAGGACTCATTGTCCATTGGCAAGGTGTGGAGGCGATACTGGTTTCTCCTTCCCTCTCTCGCTCACCTGTCTGCCGGATGTAAATTAGCGCGATCACGTGTTCCCCTCCCAGCCAATCAGAGTCAGTTTGCCCCCCCCCTTTTTTTTTTAAATCTTGGGTTTTGTATGTATTTTTTTTCCATCTCCTTTTTGTGAATTTGTGATGCGTGTGTTTTTTTTAACGCAACCCACAAAATAATATTTGAGTAATCATTTATTTCACTGTCGTGTAAATATATTTGCTACATATGAAGTGTCCCGTATGGAAACCCGTTTCATTCAGAACTGAATAAATGCTATTAAATTGTTAAAAATTGATGACGAAATTAAACAAAATGGATTTTAAAAATCCATGATGTTTAATTTCATGAGTACAATTCATTATTCATTAAAATATATACTGAAATAAATTAAAAAGAATCAAGGAAACATTTTCTTGAAAAATATTTTTACTTTATTTCATGATGGAAGAAAACAAGACAACTATATTTATTTCATCGAATATTTATTATTAATTTGTTGATACAGTACTTATTTATTGGCTACATTTTGAATAAAACAGCTTTTTGTAATGGCATTTCATTCAGTTAATTTTTTTAAATACAGAAATGTCACCCCACTAAATGACTTCGGCATAGTTTTGTTTTGTTTTTTTGTCTTTCTCTTGTCGGTACCCTTAGCTTCTCCATGACGTGTAGGTTTTGTGAGTTTGGTGGCCAATTCATCCACAGTAACACAGCAGTCATTAACCAAACGGTGGTAATGTTGACATGGTGGGCAGCTGCCATGTCGAAAATAAAATCAGCTATAACGTTTGTCAGTTTGGGAAGCATGAGGTGCTCTAGAGTTTCCTGGTAAACCTCTGACTCTGGACTAGATGAAACAAAGTGGAGCAAATCTGGAAGATAACATGGCTCCCAAAATCATCGGTCAGTTTGGATTCTGCTAGGGATGCGCTATTGCAAATTATTCGCCATCTCAGTTTCACTGGCTTCCATACACATACTGTACAGAACTGCAAACTGTCCTAATTGACTTTTGTCCTCATGGAATCAGGCCCTCCGTGCTTTTAATATATTCTGTGACATTTGTTTAGTGCGACACGAAAAGGTTTCAAAGGTAACGACGTGGTCAGTCTGCTCTGGGAAGATATTTTATGGCTTGCCCTCCTTGTGGAGAGCATCAAGACAGACAAGACTTTCCCCCTCAATTGATCATATAAGATCACAATTCTCATTGTTTTAGGCAATAGTAAAAAAGTAATTACTAAGAAACAAATGCTTTCACAAAATAAATGTCATTTTGTTTCCAATGTATCTACATATTAAAATAATTTTCTTTTTAAAATTGTATAAAGTAAATAAAAGTTTAATAAATATTCTAATTTGTTGAGATGTGTCTGTATTCGAGAAATGCTCCAGGCATCAGTCACCCTGCTTTTTGCGAGGAGCCGGGTTTAATAATTAGAGGCAGAAGTCCCTGAGTTCACAAGGCCTTGTTTGCCTTCTGACTTGCCTTCCCCACTGCTCAAACAAACTTGTCCGCATAAGCGTAGTAATGTGTTTTTTAGCAAGAGAAAATCCTCACATACCCTGGAAAACATGCAGAACAAGGGCAAACGAAAAGCTTCCCCGCCTTAGAAACAAAACAGAAACTGTTGGAGAGAAGAAATGAGGAGACAATCATGTTACTGTTGAAAAATGACGCTCATGCGACAACTTCTTTCTGTCTTCTTTTCTTTGTTTCTTACTTCATTTATTTCCTTCGTTCTCTTTTTCTTTCTTCTTTTTCTTGCCATGCTACACATTTCATTACAAAGCTGGTTGGCTCACTCAGGGACAAAGGGCGCCACCTTGAGCTAGAGGGCAGTAAGTGAAAGGATGTCTGTTATCTCAGTCAGAGATGTTGAACTTTTGCAAAAGTTACCGCACACAACTGCTGGCAATTCCGATTACTTTCATTTACAACCTTAATATGAAAGAGAAAGTATGTTAACGAAGCCATAAATGTGAAGGTTTCCAGATAATTACGGATGTCCTGAACTCACCTGACTGATGAGTAAGAAATTAAGGACAAGCAAACCGTCAGCCTGGAGCGCACGCCTGCAGGTTAGAGAGAGTTTAACCACGTCAACATAGTATGGAAGAGAGAGAAGATATCTCTCAAATACTTTTAATAACGCAAAAAAAATAAATTCAACCAGTGTCATCAACAGTTTTGCAAAGAACAAAATCTACAGTCTTGTGAAAATATTTAACAATAACTTTTTGTTTTACGTTGGCAAGAGAAAAATGGATTAAATCAGTTTCTGCTAAGAAGCAAAGAAAAGAAACGAGCTGCCAAATTATTCATAGCTCCTAAACTGTTTCACTTGTGACATCAAATTATCTTAAAATTGTATTTAACAGACCAACACAAGTCAGCGCTTAGAGTTGTGAAATCTGAAGGAAGTGATGAAAGGTTTTATAAAGTCTTTTACACTTATGACTTTTATAAATTTGATGTGAGGTTGTATTCGGCGTTTCAGAGTCAATTCTTTGTAGAACCTGCCAGTCTCAGGTTTTCAGTCATGTCACAACCAGCTCTAGGAACTGAAAGTTCATTTATTTTTCACTTTACACATTAAACACATTAGTTATGTATGGACTGATGTTTTCAGACCTGTAGATTTGTTCGTGATAATGACATTTTTTCTGATAACTATGTTTTTTTTAACAATTATACAATGAATACATATAATAACTCTAACATTACAGTATGCTATCTTTATCCTACTTTTTTTTCTTTTTGTTTAAACATATGTTTTTCTTTCACTGCTGAAAATGCTCCTTTGTAACTCCAAAAAGTCCCACCAATAATTTACCTTTAAATTGCATAACAAAACTTTTGCAACCCCAGTTTTTTGTGTGTTTTTGCTTGTTTTGTGTCTTTAGTCCTTCATGTGTTTATTGATTGACCACCGGTGGCTGGAGAAGAATCGAAAGCTAATAGAGAGTTTAAGGAAAATTAAAAACAGCACTTTAATAATAGGTACTTCAAAAAAAAATAAAAATAAACAACTTCATTGCGAGTATTTGTTCATGTGATCTTGCAATTTACTCGCCTTCAGACGTTAGTGGGACACGCAAAGACTTTATTGATTTCTTTTTCACTATTTACTTATAGAGATAATTTTTTTTCCGGAACTGAACAATTTCTCAACTGCTGCTGGGAATCTGTGTGTTTCATCTGATTGTTTACCATATGCGCAGGCAAGA
>CAEGAF010093609.1:0-35442 GCA_903067075.1 Micropoecilia bifurca | reverse complement strand
AATCCACGTTTCCTCTTCGGGCTGAGCCCGGCCGGGCTCCGTGGTTAAAAGCCCGGCCACCAGGCGCTCGCCATCGTGCCTCACCTCCAGGCCTGGCTCCAGAGTGGGACCCCGGTGACCCGCGTCCGGGCGAGGGAACGCTAGATTCAACGTTCATCTCCATCATAAGGGTCTTCAGGCTGCACTTTGTCTGGTTCCTCACCTAGGACCTGTCTGCCTTGGGTGACCCTAACAGGGGCATAAAGCCCCAGACAGCATAGCTCCTAGGATCATTGGGACACACAAACCCCTCCACCACGATAAGCTGGCAGCCCAAGGAGGAGTGGAACAAGTTTCTTATTTCAAAAATCTTGTTGATTAATTAATATTCAGGGCTACACTATCAAAGAATTTTTCAATTTGTTGATTTATTTAAACAACTATTTCCATCCAAAAACACAATTTAATATTTTTTTCTTTATTGTTATACTAAACATTCTAGTTTATCACATACCACGAAATGAGTAACAGATTTGCACATCAAAGTACAAAAAATATGCAAAACAGCCTCTTCAAGATAAATAAAATTGAGTTTTTCTGTTTGTGTATTTATAAATAAACTGTCTGCGTGTTCAGGATGTTAAATATGATGAAACTGAATTGAAGGTGATGAAAAGGCTTTAGTTTAGTTATGAGTAGAAATCCAAAAGAAAAGAGAATGCTCTTATTGGCCCTTCAGTTGAAATAACAATAACTAACATTTCCATGTAAGTTACAGATGACTTTTATTTAATAACTAGAATAGAATAGAATAGATATATTCTTAATTGACTTACAATGAGGATGTTTGTTTTATTTCTGAGAATGTCTGTTTTGAATTTTATTAACATTTATTAATTAAGTAATTATATTAATTTGATTAAAATGATTAATTAGATTAACATTATTTGCTCGGTGAAGTTGACTAACATGCAAATGTTTTGGGTGTGAGAGGTTAAAATGGGTTGAAGTTTAGTTATGCTGTTTCAGCCTTTTGCTTTACTTCTATAATTTTGCTAAAATCATCATAAAAGTATTTCCAGACATCTTTACCATTGGGAATAAGGCGGATTCTTCCTTAGTCTAAATCCGTGTTTCTCAACCTTTTTCTGCCCAGCGCCCCCCCAACCTTTATCCAGGTCCCTCACCGCCCCCCACCAAAGAATTTGTAGGCTACTTTGCACTGACTATTATTTTATTATTAATATTACTATCACTATTGTAGATGTTTTGATTTTTGACAGAAATTGCAAAGAACAAATCTGGTTCTTATAAAACACTTTTTAATATAAGTTGCTGCTTTGACATGATTACAGAACAGCCAAAACATATGTACAAAAATACCAGACAAAGTGAATCACAGCAACGTCATCAGCTGGTGTAACGCTGAACTGATGCAGTGAAGCTACCAGTAGCAGGAGCGGAGCTGTCCCAAGAGCTAACAAACACCGAATAGAATAAGAGCTGCCATCAATACAGTTGCAGCCAAGCATACTTTAATGTTACACAATACAGTTTAACCAAGTCTACTCAAACATCTAAACTGGTATTGTTGTGCATTTAAGGTGTAAAGTTTACCTTCGACCAAACGCCCCCCAAAGGAATTCCAGCGCCCCGCTTGTGTAAACATTTCTGCCAGTGCCCCCTGCTATCCTCTGAACGCCCTCTGGGGGGCGGTACCGCCCACGTTGAGAACCGCTAGTCTAATTGAAACGTGTCACGAAAAGACATTTCTATGAAGTCCTTCATAATAACATGTCACTTGGTTTTATGTGCTTCTGACTGTATATGCATATAGTCAGAACGGATGCTGGGAAGGATAAAATATAACATTTTTAAATTAGGTCTGGTGGGACTTCCTACATTCTGAAAACGATTTTGAGCATCACATAGAATGCATTATGCAGTGTGGATACTGGTTGGAACCAATTGCAGTTCAGATCCCCCCTCATTTGAACTTAGTGCGGATAAATGTTCCACTAAAGAGAATAAAGCATCACTGACAGCTGTGGGTGGTCTAGCTACCAGTGACACTAGTATGTAAGGTTTTGGACACTTGAAGGTCAAAACCTGGAAATTCAAATTACTTACTAACAGATTTGAAAAAAAAGTACTTACTCTTGACATTTATTTTTTTAATTTATAAAGGTATGTTTGTGCTGAAAAGATACATTTACATTGATATGAGAAACATTTCTAATGCTATATTTAAAAGCAGAAGCAAAATTGCAGGCATAAATAGACTCAAATTGCTTAATTAATCATGTTTATGAGATGCGATACGGAACAAATCTACAATTTTTTTATTGACGCATTATATTTATGTGCGTCAGATTTTCCACATTCTAAGAAAATCAAGTTGTTCCTGAGGGCAATCCAATATGGCTATTGTGGATTAAGAACATAGAGAAAGTTAGTAAACTATTAAAATGTTTATCTGGACTTACAGTAGACGGTGTGTTTTACATTTAACCAGCAATATTCAACCTGAACATTATGATGAACGTTTGGGTTCTAGCTCCAACCAGTCTACTCCCTGCAGTGTGGATGTCTTGTTCTTCCCTGTAACTCACTGCATCATTGTCCCCTAGTGTTAGTAGTAACACATACTCACACTCACCTTTTCTTGTATGCCCAGCTATATAAATGGATTTTATGAAATTTGTTTACAGATCCATAAGCAAAAACAGCTGCTTATGGATCTCATGTCCGGGACAGAAGGACAGACGATTTGTCATATTTGTCACTCTGGGTCTTGTACACAAAGAGTCGTGTGAATTTATCCAAACATGAATGGAATTATGGCTCAGTGCCGTGTGGGACAGATGCTCCTGCTTGGCCTGACAGCTTCCTTGGCAAGGAGCGGAACATTTGGGATGTGTTGGAGGAAGTGAGAGGAAAACAGAGAAGAAGGCCAGAGTTTGGAGAATGACACCATCAGAGCTGTTGTTATTCTTATCCAGGTTCTGTGTTCAATGAGGAGAAAAAAAATCTTTGAGATTTTTGCCGTTTGTTCTGCTGCCACAGAAATGACAACTCTGACATAAGGCAGTATGGTTTTAGTGTTTGTCTGACCACTTTAATATCTTAGGAAAACAGCTGAAATGTTATTACATTTGGACCAAATGCCTTTTAGAAAATGTTTCAAAGTAACACAATTACAGGAAAGTGACTTTATTCTGTTTACTCTTACTCTGTTAGAGACTAAAAGCACTAGAAATATTACCTTCATCTAAAAAGTTTTAGACATAATTTTAGAGCCATTTTTTGCTGTTTTAATTTGCTTCTCATAACTGTTGATCTGACATGTGGGGGTCAGAGGAATGAGAGGTGCTATGGGTTGAAGCTAAATCTCCCAAAGCAGCGCATGAGGTCATTGTTAGTTCATCCACCTGTTGATCATTTGCTGACAGGCAGGAGAGGCCGTGTAATAGACGGTGATCACTGAAGCATCTGACTACCTCTTGTGCATTTTGATACTTACTGAGGAACATAGATATGGAGAACAATTCTGTCATTGTTGTTGGTAGATGAATCACGTGTGATTGATGTTAGAATGCATTCTGATGTGCTGTACCAGTGGTCTTGAAAACAATAGGGAAAAAGGTGTTAAAAATGTTCCTCTTTGTGATGATCTGTGCCTCTCTTAGTTATGGCTCCTCTAAAGGCCCCATAGTGATCCACCATGTAAAAATGACTTTTACATTTTTATGCAACTGAAAAGCTTTCGTCTCATTTTAGTTCATTTTAAATAAGTGATTTTTTTTTCATAATGTTAGACTAAAACTATTTTATTTTTTTTATTTATGTTCTGGGGATCACTTGGTCCACTGGAGTGGGAGAGAAAATAATCATTTTTGATTCATCTATGTAAGACATGGGTCATTTTGTTAAACTGAATGTTAATTTTTAAACTCTTACCTAGAGTTCTCCAAAGGATCATAATTCCTCACAGTAGGTTTATGTAAATATCCATGCAGTCCAGTTTGAGTGAAAGGAGGCATAATGGAGGCATAAAGGAGGCAAACGCATAAACTGTAAACCTTTCTATTATAAACCTAACTTTAGGAATAAATTTCCTCTGCTAGTGAAATGCTTGCAGCCCGGCTTAAAAAAAACCCCAAAAAACCCCCAGATTTTCTTTTATTTTTTATTTTTTTATTTTCCTTGAAACGTGAACAAGCAATGCTTAGCCTGGCAGCGGGGCTAGTAAAGCATGGTGGGCGCCATGCTTATAATACACTGGGGGAAACCCTGACAAGGAATTCCTATCAGGGGAAACCCTGTCAGCTGAGTTAAATTAACTCATTAGCTAATATAAGTCAGCTAATGAGTTAAATTAGCTGATGTATTTAACTCATCAACTAACTGTTTATTTAAGCCTTTTTAAAGTGTTTTTTATTAATTTTCATAATTCCCTCAGACTAAACTCCCTCCAGCCTAGGTCCAAAGTGTTGTTGATTTTTAAAACCTTTAAAGAAACTAATTTGTTAAAACATTTGCTCAGTTCACATGCTCTTTGTAATTATGTCCACTTAAAAATCAGTCTGTGTAATGGCTGAGTTATACTCCATGTTCTACAAATAAAACAAGGAAAATGACAAAACCCATGCTGCCAGTTCCTTAAAAGTGTTAATATCCCGGCTTCTTCAAACCCTCACAGAGGGAGTTCAGTTTCCAAGAAACGTAAAAATATCGAAGTAATGAACTCATCAGGGTTATTAATGGTGCTAAAGTTATGAAGTAGGGGATGATGATAGGGTATCAAAATGATATGATATTTCAGGAAACAACTCCTTTAACATTTTTATGACCATTTAGCAAAAAGTTAACATTATTCTAATAATACATTTGCTTAAATGGTTAATCTAAAAATTAATAAATAAAGTTGATAACACAAGCAACATTGTCAACCACCAAGTATTAGATGCATACTGAACAAAAATATAAATGCCCCATGTCAGATATTGTTGCCATGTGGAGTTAACAACTATAAATGGGCATTTTCTGACATTTTATTATACAGAAGTAATATTTCTCTTGATTTGTGTATAATTTTTAATCTAACCTGCTGTCAGAGAGCATTACTAAGTGAGTTGTTCTTTTACTCAGTTCATGGGTGGGACATGTCCAGTGGGTGATCAGACAAAATGAGCAACAACTGGACAATCCTTGACCGGGTAAATAAAATGCCACATTTTGAGTTTCTCTATATATTTCGTAACCCATTCGGGTTACGCAATATATGAACATTTGAACATTTTATGAACATTTGTTCAAAAAACTCTTATATTTGACATGGAGCGTTTATAGTTTTGTTCAGTGTTTTTAGTACCATACTGTGATAGCAGAGGGATTTAGAGTCTATCACATTGTCAGCAGAAGAATAACATTCAGTCAAGGTCGGGACAGACAATAACAGAAGCTTAATATTTATTGAGAATCAGAAAATGATAACAATGACATGGTGAGGCTTTGACATTCTGTATGTCAAACAAGCAGGTGAAGCAGGTGTATGATTGCATCTTCAACTCCAACTCCGGGGATATAAGCAATCTACAGCATATGTGCTTGATTCCTTACCTTGGAGTCTCTCTAGGACCTTCATGGTGTGAGATATCACAGCAACAAGTTTCTCTGCTTGCATTTGTTGATGTTGTTGTAATTTCATGCTGTCGAATCTTCAAATTATTCAACAAAAGTATGTTTTTTCTGAAGGCTTACTGCTTGTGCTTTCTTCATGTCTGAAAATGTTCCTGTATTTAAGAGACAGATTTATGGAAGTCTCATCCCTGCCTTGAAATGAGGAGCAGACTGTCACTGAATCAGTGGACTGCCAGCTGGGCTTCAGTCTAAATGCTGAAAGAGGACACTGTTGTGGTTCTTTTTCTGAGCTCTGATTCCATTAATAAGATGTGACATAATGTCAATAGTTTTTGTTGGAATTGTCTTTATTATATAAAACTCTGACCATCTATTTTTATAAAGTTTTCTGGAAAAGTTGATTGATTGCTCTCTAGAGTCAACGTACATGATGGTTTAAAAAGGTTACAGGTCCTCAGCACATTTCATCTTAGTGTTAGAAGGACTTACAAGACTGTTTCTAACTAATGTTTTCACTGCAAAACAAATATAAATAAACAGGTAAAAGTAAGATTAAAACCTATTTGCATACATTTTCTCTATCTTGATGCCGAATTTACGCCAGATGCTGAAAACGCTCACAGGCTGTAGCTTTTGTCCTGCTGCGTGTTCAGCTGGGCGGTGTTGCTGCTGTCACACAGCACTCAGCTGACAAGTGTTTAGCTGCCTCCATTTTCTCAACCTCTTTGAGAAATGGGATGGGGTGGAGTCACATGACTACAGACTGTACACTTAGCTTAGCATCATAAAGCGACATTAGCATAACCTAACTACACGCAGCCAAAACAGACAAAAGGCTCATTCTTTTCATCTTTTTTAAGATTGGTTTATTACCCAGACCTTTTCAAAATATATAAAACATTCCTGACTTTGTTGCTAAATACACAGACAATTCCAGGTTTACCTCTGTTCAAAACTTTAAGCTTTTGTTGATGACTTGTTCTTATTAGATGAAGAAAAAGCAGCACATGGAATCGTCCAGGTTAAGGTGGAACACATTTCAGTGGTGTGAGACCAAAGATATGTGTGGTAATTTGCTTCTGCGATTATGAAGAGCTCAGTGGCCATAAACTAATTCAGATTTATAATTGTGTGACCTTCTTCATCACTGACCAACCAGGGTGAAGTGAAAATTGATCGTTTCCAGGATTTAGCCAAATAATTAGTGCATCTTCAGGAGAAACAGCATCACTTTCGCCCTAATGCACAATATAACCATTCAGGCTTCTCATTCTAAAGCCATTGAAAACACTGTAGGAAGGTAAATAAAAAAGGAAAGCCTGAGAGGAAACTTTTTCTCTCATCTGCATTCATGCTTACATGATGTGTTTATTTTTATTGTAGGTTGAATGTTCTATACATTTTCTGCCATTCATGAGCGACATCCTCAGGATTTGATTGGCTGGGTTGGTGTGTGTGAAAAATCACAGCCCCTTCAGACACCAGGGCTTCTTTGGTATTCCAACAGCATCTGTTTCTATTTTTGTTTCATCTCCCTCAGCTCTCATCCCACAGCCCTAGCTTGTTGTCCAGCCCAGCTCATTTGCAGGTCTGGGCTATATATATGATACCTGATTGTCTTCCAGGTTCTGTCACACTCCCACACTGCCTCAAACACATCCTTATGGTTGTTTAGTGCAGGTTTTGAAGAATCTGTTTTTGCAGTGTTGCACTAAGCAAAAAAAAAAAAAAAATTCACCAACATGTTCCCCTACTTTTTTAAGCATTTTCATAAGACATATTTTTTAAGGTTTTATTGGCTCTAGTGGCCCCCTGGAGAGAAGGAGAAAACATGCAGCAAAGGTCACAAGACCGGGAATCAAATCTGCGACAGCCGCATTGAGGATTAAGGCCTCCATATGTGGGTTGTGCACAACCCCTGCGCCACCATGACACCCTGAAGACATATCATTTATAAGTAAAACAATGTATGCAAGCAATAAATTGACCTTTTCTTCAAGGATACACATTTGACAGATACGCTTTTATTGACTTGCATGTCCAGTCAGCAAGGAGGTGTGATTAGGTGACCATCTGTTAGCCAACAGCAGCAACAGTTTTATAACTGTGACCTTATGTTCTCTGTGCAGACACAGCTGACACATGTCAGCGTGGGAGGCTTCATGTGTTACCGCTTGCTGGTGGAGCTTTCTGTTGGTGCCTCTGTCCTTCTGTTTGTTTGTCAGGAAAGTTCAAAGACTTGCGTTGGCCTCTTTCTCCTCGTCTAGTTTTTCTTTTTATCTTTCCGTCTTCTTAAAGCTTCACATCTTTTCTTTCTGTCTGCCTGGTGATTAGATTATTTCTCACCTCAGCAGCCCCCTTGAGTTGCCAATGACATTCACCCTGGCAGGAATGGGGAGACATACGCAAATGGAAGAAGCCTTTTCAGCCTTTATTCTCCCAAGCTTCTACATTCCCCTTAGACCAGTGGTTCTTAACCTGGGTTCGACCGAACCCCAGGGGTTCGGTCGAACCCAGACTATATAAACACTGACTATATTTTGAAGAACTGTTCTCAGAGACTCTACCTTTTAAGAAGACTTGGTGATTTTAAGAATGTCTTGAATTTGGAGGAAAAAATATCACATTTTATTTATCACTACAAAAGGGTTCAGTGAATACGCATATGAAACTGGTGGGTTTGGTATCTCAAAAAAGGTTAACCACTGCCTTAGACGGTCCCTTAGGGAGACCGTCTAAGGCAGTGGTTGATCTCCTGCATTGCCGATGCGAGCTCAAGCTCTTAAATCTCAAATATGATCTGATTTAATTGTAAATTATTTGTAGCTATCAATGAGAGTTACAGAAATTTGATACACATCAGGGTGTTTCAGATGTGTTACAAATTAGCACAAGCTTTGCATGAAACATCCTGTGGAAAACAGTTTCATTTTGTGCCAGAAACATTCAGGTACTAAACCTAAACCAAATACCACCAAAGCAACCAAAGTGTATAATAATTAGCAGCCATAATAAATGTTTTTTCCCATCATTAGCAGGATTGAAAATGACTTAAAATATATTTTAGATATATATAGATGTATATTTTAGAATCCTTCTTGGATTTTTTTTCTTGTACTGATCATGAGTATTAAGGACAGTTTGATCACATATGTAAAGACTGTGTGTTTCTATAGGAACAGGGAAACAATCTCAACAGCTTTGCTTGTTGTGTCTTCTGGAGCTACATCTAATGTTGATTGTTGATGATCCATTTATCATTCAAATATTTTATCCAGTAGCATGAGCATCCTTTGTGCATGCATAAGGCTTAACACATGTATGCATACCCTCAGTATCCTAATTACAAATTGAAGACATTTTTAGTCAGATGACATATTTTCATCTCAGATGGATATGCTTTGATGATCTGTTTGGGATCCTAAACATCGAAATCAGTTTTCTCCTGGCAGGGCTATCACCATTGTTCAGATGGTGTTAGAAACTCAAATAGAGTAAGCAAATGTACTTGATTTGTTTCAAAATCGTATCACTTGTTATTAAATTATATAGATGACTATTATTCGTAATACTCATGGTATTTCACTGACTCAGTTTATGTTGCTGAGCAGCTGAGAGACATTCTGGGAAAATGTTCTTCTATGTTGAACCTGAAGACGTAGATATGAACATGTTTTGTTGTGAATGCCTCCAACCCTTGTCCCTGAGGGAAGCTGTAAGGCTGCAGCTTTGCTATATTCAAAATGTTGTTGCTAGGTTTACTTCCATTATGTACATGTGGGAATGTTTTGCTCCTCTAAATGTATGTTTTGGTGGTTCAAGCAAAGTCAGCAAAAAGCTTCTAACTGGGTACCAGTCTAATCTTCCCCACGCTGTATGCTACTCATCTAATGCACATTTCTACAGAAAAAACAGAATCTTTCACATTCAGTGCCTCAGTGCCAAATGATGGAGATCTTGTCTGTCCAGATGAAACAAAGATATTTGTTCTTCCAGGTTTGCTTAGGCAACAAAAAAAGGCTAAAGACAAAGTGTTGTTGCAAAACATCCTTATTTTTGCTTCCAAACAGTCAAGAAACTAATGGAACATAAAAAGCTGGTTGTAACAGTAGTTTTCCGATATCTCTGAAGGTTATTGATGGGCCTTTTCCATGGAAAGAGCTCTCATTCTTGAGATGGTTTCGTTTGGTTGCCTTCGATCTTCGGTGCTTTATTGCCCATTTCCACTAGTTAGAGGAACCATTCCTACCTTGTCAACAGTGGGTGTTACACAATGTGGTCGGAGATCATAGTGCCAAGATGTCTGCGCTGGCTGAGATGTGTACACAACTACTTTATTCACATATCTTCTTTTATTTGAAGAGCCACAGACATTTCCACTCATCGCCAATACAATGTTCACTCTTTCTGCACACATCATAGAGACTAATGAGACTAACAGAGAAGTTGATAACTGTGATGGTGTTCTCACTAGGCAATAGTGGAGATGTCTCTGATTTTCAGTCCAAAATAAAATCAGCTGCTGAGTTTTCTCAATGGACCACTGTAGTTATTAGATGATGGGGGGTTAATCACTGGACAACACAAACATTCACACCTAAGAACAATTTTGAGAAACCAACTAGACCAACAGTCATGCCTTTGGACAGTGGCAGGAAGTGAGAGCACTCAGAGGGAACTCATGCACAGGGAGAACAAATAAGCTCCATGAAGAAAGACCCTGACCATGCAGAGGCAACCATGCTGACACATTGGTGACAACATACAGAGAATGTAGATATGGATTTTGCTGAGTTCTCAGTATTTATGTTAGTAATTCACCCTTCAAAACACATATATATGACTGTAGTAAAGGTGAATAAATGGTTCTGTACAGACAACAGTTACCTCAGTGTTTTGACCTTTTGTTGTAGGAAAAACTATGTTTAATCAGTAATGGCAGGAAATGATGCTGGAGGCAGAGAATACCTCTGGCAGGGTGACATCACACTTAGATATAGACTTTAGTATTTCAAACAAAAATTTCAACTGAAGCAAGAACTGGCAAAGTCAAACATGTCATCAACAAGCAAAATCAAACAGAAGATCAAAAGGAGAAGACATCACAGAAGTGTGTCTGCTCTTTGACTGACAGCGCGTCAGAAATCTTTTCAGGATAACATTTGGCTCCAGGAATGAAAGATGCAAATTAGATGATTAGATTATGCAGATTATTCCTCTTTCTCAGTCTGATGAGAGATGATGGATCAACTGGAAATTTGGCAACCAAATGCACACATTTTTCCGATCTCATGTTGGTACTTTATATGGGGCAGGCATACTGCATGTGTTGAAGTGAGATGGAAATGACCCCCTGTCCTTTCGGTTGTTAACTAATGGAGACACTGCTGTGGTGGAATTCTGTCTCCCTGCCTGACTGAAAATGAGATACTAAGCAGCGTTGAGGTGGCTCATCCCCAGGCTGCATCTGCTTCCTTCCTCATATCGCCATTGTTGAGCAATAACACTTTTAAGTCGTTTCAGCTAAACCACCATCTGGACACGCACTAATACCACAACTGGCCCAATCCATAAATGCCTCCCTTAATCATATTGACAGTTGAAGCACCTGTAACTCGTAGGCTACACTCATGCATTATTCTGGAAGGAATATTTGTAAAATCTGTACATCTCCATCATTAATTAGACTTGCCTACAGCTGTGTGAACAATATTCTACAGTTTAAAACAATTACTTAAAGATCAGATGCTAACCCAAACATCTGTTACAAATATTGAAATTTTTCAAGGCCATTGATGTTTTGGCCTCAAACCATTGAAGGAACTTCAACAAAAGAGAATATTCAGTCATTAGTTCAGCTGAGTAAGTAAATATTTTCAACTATGACTAAGAACACTCCCATGTAATAGAGGCATCATTTCTGTGTGTGTTTGTGTTTGTGTATCTACATGTGCACTCGTGTGTTAAATTAACACACAGCTCTTTCTCCTGTTACTGGTCAGCTTCTCACCTGTCTGTTGTCTCTGTGGTCCTGCGTAGTTCATGTAGCTCTGATCAGTTTGCCTGACAGGTTTATCTAACCAGATTTGATCATGTTTGGGTAAATTATCCGTTTAATATTTTAATGACTTGTCTTATTTCACTATGTGAGTATCTCTAACTTTGACTTTCACCTGCTGTAGCCTCTTTTAACCCTGGTGATTGTTGCTGTTGTAGTAATTTTTCCTGTTTTGGAATAACACATAAAACTGTTTAATTTACTGGTTCAGTCAACTCTAGAAAGTTC
Organism: Micropoecilia bifurca; assembly: GCA_903067075.1. Classification (NCBI taxonomy): domain Eukaryota; kingdom Metazoa; phylum Chordata; class Actinopteri; order Cyprinodontiformes; family Poeciliidae; genus Micropoecilia; species Micropoecilia bifurca. Next base: position 23,534 of record CAEGAF010093609.1, on the reverse strand, counting down.
TTAGCAAGTTTTATCTGACAAAACTGATCATGTCTTTGAGCTAAACTAGCTAAAGACGACAATCCAGACTCAGGACGGTTTGTCTAATGCTGTGTTCCAGTTACCTTGGAAATCATAACTCTGAGTTGGGTTTGACGTCACACCTGAAGTAACAAGGTTCCAGTTATCATAGTTAGAGAAGTCGGGATTTAAACATGGTGACACCCACGTAGATATTGTTCACAATACCTTTGACAAACTTTGTTTTAAGCTTTACTTTTCATAAGCAAACATCAGTTTAGAACTGTAGTCACTAAAAGTAATTTAGACATTGCATGCACTCACACAAGCATGTCTTCTAAAATAAACATATTTCCACCACAGCTCACTGCTGTTGATGTGAGGAGCGGTCATATTAAAACATCAAGTTGGCCAAATAAGTCGTAACTGGGATAGTCGGAGTTGGTCCTTTCACAGTGGGAAGTCTGACTTGTGGGAGTGTTCCAGTTGATTTTTTCCGATTTCCCATTTCCAACTATAAATATAATGCACCATTAGTTTAATCCATCCATACATCCAGAAAAAGAGAAAGATCTAAAGGGGGAACTTTACATATAAGTTTTTCCAAGGAATATCTTGTCTTGCTTTTGTTTGATGCTACTCCCACGACATGAAAGACACTTGAAGAGCTGTGTTGTCCTGAGTTTTGCTCTTTTGTCTATACTTGATCTTAGATTTAAAGAACCTGGATTAAACCAATAATTGACATAGGATGTGGGTTCATTCTACCATAACTGTGAAGCAGACACTAAGCTGAGCAGAGATGTGAACATCTCAAATGTTGAGATGTCAAAGGGGAAGAACTGTCTTTAAGGAAGGGGCATACAGAATGATGATTGGTGGGGGGAGAAAAGCAGCTAACTGGAAAAGATTTTCCAGATTAAAAAAAAAAAAAAAAAAAGAAAACAGTGCAAATGGTGACTACTTTCAAGTTGCTGTTATGACTCTTTCCAGAGTGTACTTGGCTGTTGCTCAATGACTAATGGCACCATCATCAAATCTTAGTACATGGCATGAACTAATGAATAAATCTGGACCTGTCAGGTGGGACCTAACCCTTGTAAAGTATAAATATTGAAATCAGCCTTTGAAACTTACTCACTTATTATCTGAAAATATCCAACAATACGTCCCCAGAGAATAGACAAAAACAAAGAAGGTGCTTTTCTATTTATAACTTGTCAAAAGTAGAAAGCATAACTTTGATATCTTAAAACAAGCTATTTAATACTATTTTTTATTTTTGGCTGCACATGTACCTCTCCATCCAGTGAAGAACTAAATAAAACTTCAAGAATGAAAGGGTTTATATATAATTCTTCTAGTGGGGACGGGTAGGGAAGAGAGACGTTAACAAATATATTTCTAAGGCAAAAAACAGAGGGTGGATTAATCCTTAGGAAACCTTATTTTGATGACAGCAGGTTGAGCTTTGAAACATGGAGGAAGGATCCTGTCATTGATCAGGCTCTCTGATCAATGACAGAGACATCTTGGACAAGACTCAAGGAGATGCCGCTCTATTGAGATTTGTGAGTAATATTTCAAGCAACAACAAGATTGTCTGTTGTCAAAGAACATTTCCAGTTTGAATTTGAACCATTCCAACATGAACATAATCTATTTGTCGTGATCCTGTGGTGCTTGGGTCCTACCTTCCTTCTGTGTTTGCATTTTGATCATTTGCTTGTTGTTATTGTCATCTTTAGCTCCTCACTCTAATCCCCATGTAACCTGATATCTTGGAAAGCAAATATATTTTTATTTGTTTTGGCCTTATATCCACTTGAGAACTCAAGTGGATACAAGTGAATAGTATCACATCATCACAGTAAAATTCTGTTAAAAGTTTTTACTAAAAAAACTTTAGTAAAAGTTTTAATAAATACCGTATTTTGCGTGTGGAATTGGAAAAATGGGAATTATTTTCCTGTCATGAATAATGCACCAATATATCCACATTCATGCTTTGACATGATTCTTAATCAACATCAACTTGTGTTTTAATAGCCTTAATTTCAATATGCTATTTAAATGTATTTTTTTGTTGTGTGTCGGGTGTTTTCTATGTCTCTGAGGAACCTGAATCTGTTAAATACACTGAACAAAAATATAAACGCCTCATGTCAAATATAAGAGTTTTATGAACATTTGGGTTACGCAATATATAGAGAAACTCAAAGAATATTTTCAGTAATTACTGATCTTTATATCTGCATTGATAACATCGTGGTCTGGCCATTTATAGCAGATTGACAGACCTTTGAACATGATAGGGGTCAGGTTGAAGGATTTGATTTTGTCCAAGTTGGGTTCTTATAGGTTATGGACAGTGTGATGCGTCTGTTGTGCAGACCAATAGTCACACCAGCTGTGTGTGTTGCTGGTCTTAGCCCATCCTGCAGATGGATGAGCCGGTTGCTGCGATATTGTGCTGGAGTCACATATGGCCGACAAGGATGAGGTTGATTTGCAGTAGCGCCAGTCTGTTGGAAACAAACTCTTACACGGCCTGTTTAATGGACATTAAGCCATGCAGCTACTGCTCTGGTTGACATCCCTGCATCCAACATGCCAATGGCATGCTCCTACATAACTTGCAACATTTGAGGCATTATGGCTTGTGACATAATTTGACATGTAGGGTGGCCTTTTATAGTCCCAGTGCAAGGATTGTTCAGTTGTTGCTAATTTTCACTGAGCAAAAAAACAACTCACTGCGCAATGCTCTCTGACAACAAGTTGGATTAAAAATTATATACAAATCAAGAGAAATATTACTTTAGTATAATAAAATGTCAGCAAATGCTCATTTACAGTTATTAACTCCATATGGCAACAATATTTGACATGGGGCATTAATATTTCTGTTCAGCATAAATAAATCTATACATCTGTCTAAACAAATGAACCTCCTGAGGGCTATTTCACAAAAGTAAGTTTAGGAAATTCAGGATAAGAGATAAAGCCAGGTTGACAGCACCATCAGTTCATCCTGGCTTTATCCGTTTCAGTCACACTCAGGAGGTGTGACTCCTGAGTGGCTTAAGTAAATCAGGTGAATGCACATCCACAGCTTTCTCCATCACACCATGAGATCGATCAAAGTCACTGATGTTACATTAGATAAATTGTGTACTCCATACCTCACACAAAACAAGCTACATCTTTTATTGAGGATTATGAGGAAGATAAGCACATCATATCAAAGAAAGAAAAAAAGTTCTATTAAATGCATAGTTAGCCTAAAGCATACATTTCCAAACCATTCTTAAATGAAAAAACATTATAATCGTATGTGTTAATTTCTCAAATAAACAACTTTAACCTAATAAATTAACCTAATAAATTAACTGTGGAAGTCAGTATTGAAACATTTTGAACATGACAGTGGATTTATTCATGCTACTCTTTTTTGTTCCACATCTTATCTCTATTTATACAGAACAAACATGGCAAGTCAAGATTAAATATAAAATCATCTGGGAAGTATGTGGATACAATGTTGACTACAATGTGCAAATGACTTACTAATAACTTAAAAGATAAAAGATGTATATCATCCTTAAATAGTTTTACTTATGGTTAACTTCATGTTGGGTTGTGATGCCTTTGTTTTGAAGGGACAATTTCTTGTTTAGCTGTTTAACTGGTGATGGCAGCTTAATGACAATGAAAAGACAGAAAATAAATCAATTATAGTTACAACAGGTATGTATCATGTAAATAAATTCTTGTTTCAAATGTGTGATTTAAACTGTATTTGTTTAATTATGCCAAATATAAAGTCAGAAGTAAAAGTAATTTTAAGTTACTGATTAATTTTGAAATTAATCAGTAACGTTTGTAAAGTATGCAACAACTAATATGGCTTGGCTTGATTTGACTTGATTTTCTCTAATCCCCACAACGCTGTCTAATAAAGGTTACTGTATACTAGTACAGCGGCCCTCAGAAACTGCTGTAACTGTCCATATGGGTCATTTTGGTCCGGAGCATGCTAGCTGCACAAGATAAGCCACCATGGTAACTTATGTGTCACTTCTTTTAGAAATCGAATTGAGACTTAAATAAAACAAAATAAATCCCGGCTTAATTTGCTACCGTGTTTTAGTGAAACAGTCCTATTAGGAACTTGTAATTTCCCATTAGGAATGGAAAATTGTGGTTGTTTTGAAGCAAACTGATTGGTGGATTTAAGTTTTATATTTGTGCTACACCTATGCCACCCATTGGGTTAAACCATGTTTAAAACTGCACTCAGTTTCTAATCCCTAAATCTTTCAACACATACTGAAACTGATCTAAGCAGCTTGCCCCAACTAAATGTGTAAAGCATTGAGATTCTTTAACATTTCTGGTTGACAGGATTTTGTAAAATCCTGGTACTGTTTAGTTAGGAGCCTGTATTGATAACATCTTCCAACTAGATATTCTTGGAGTTCACAGTTTGATTCTGGAGTGACTTTCTTACTACAGGAAATTAATAGCTTTTGGTTTTATATGGAGAATTCAAGATGGGAGAAAACAAAAAAGAAAATATAAGGAAGAATAATGGAGATTGTTAGAGCAAACTGAGTTGGGGTAATTACAAGTGGCCTTGCTTTCCTCAGAATGGATTAGATAGAGATTGATACTGTAACAGTGCTTTCATTTCAGTTTCATTTCATCTGTTCATGTGTGTTTGTACTTGTGCGTGTGTGCATGTGTGCATGTGTGTGTGTGTGTGTGTGTGTGTGTGTGTGTGTGTGTGTGTGTGTGTGTGTGTGTGTGTGTGTGTGTGTGTGTGTGCAGGGGGTTTATGCCTTTTTAAATACATTTTCTGTATGAATGAGGATGTGCATATGGAAGTGCGTTAATGGGAAAATGGTTTACAAGGAAGGTCTGTGGATAGAATACAGCAGAGAATCAATCATAGCAGTGAAATGAGGTGAGGAGAAAAATGGAAGCAGCACATTTGGCTGGAAGTCTGAGAGAAACAAAAAAAACAGTTTAATTTTGGGATGGTGCTTTGTCAAAAGGGAGACAGTGGCAGAAAGCTGGACGGGGCTTGTCTCTTCTGTGTTCACATGATATCAAGTGGAGAAGATGGGATTTATAAATGTAGGAGTTTCTTAGAGAAGGCATTTTGTACAGTTAATTTTTTACATATACATTTGGTTCAATGTTTGAAACCCTTGAAGCAATTTCACTTTGTATGAAATATGTGCCGTTACAGTTTTTTCCAAATGGAATTAGTCACCTGATTATATCTCAGAATATATGGCAGCAAAGTAAAACTGAAATAGCTACATTGTAGAAAATGTTCTCTGTGAGTAGCCCTCATTGTTTAACATAAAATAGGATCATACACCATATGAGAAGTGATTTTAGTATCGGGTCATCATGTGATAACCTTAAGGCTGTATATCTTGAAAATGTGTTATTTTAATATAAGTGAAGAAAAAAACCACATTACATTAAATTTAATGTATGTTTAAATTTATTTCAGCAAATAAAACTACAACATTTTACTTTTGGGGGGGTTAAAGGTCAGGTTAGAAGTTCGCCTGGTGCTTTTGTCAACCATATGAATACACAAAACCAGAAAAAAAATCCATAGGCAAACCTAAAAAAAAACAACAACATGTTTAGAATTCCATAAAATACAGTTGGAATTCAGGAATGGTGTTCTGCATAAATAATTTAAAATATTCCTGTTGTAGGACAAAACATTCACCAGTGGATGGAGCCTTACTAATCCTTCAGTAAATACTTGCTTAAATGAATTGGGTAATTTTATTTAAACCTATCATGCATTATCATCTGCATTTCCTACCGTCCTAAGAATCCTTTGCTCTTTAAAATGAAACAAAGAGCTGAAAAATAATGTTTCTCTATCCTTGGAACACAACTCGCAAAGTCAAACGTGCTTCATCACATTTCAGTATAAAACTTATTCTACTCAGCTGTACCACTCTGACAACCGTAATTAAGCAGCAAGCTATTATGACTAATCGTGGTAATAAATAACTAGTTAGACAGGAGGTAAAGAAGCTCTGACAAAGCTCTTTGTCAGAGAATTTGGGTGTTTGTTTATTAATTGCTGTGGCCCAGCTAACATCAGGTTTTACCTGACAGTAGCAACTTTGGTGTACAACTCTGAGACAAAGGTTAACAAGAGGCTACATGTTTAATAACCATCATAATAGCCACATGTGAAAGCACAATAAGGTACAAAATGGGAAAATATTTTTCAAATGCAGTAGACAGTCAATGAATACTTGACTAATAGGATATTTTCACTTTATTTAAATAATACCAACCACACAAGACTAATGCTGCTTAATATTTAGATTATTTTCATTCATGCATAATCTATTTTTATATTGTAGTTATGTTTTAAGCATAAAAATCTTTAGGCAAATTTAAAAACAAAAGTTTCTGGTGTGTTTTGTAAGTGATGTGTTTCAAACAATCAGCAGAAGCATTAACTGAAATCATTCATCAGTAGAGTGTGGGTGTAAAATAAACATACCTGGAAGTCTTTATAAACCACCATATTAGCTTTTGATTATGGAATGCATATTGGTCCCATTAAGTAAATTGCAATCTTTAAAAGTGTTCTTGTGGGAATTTCATCAACTCAATACCTATTAGAGTCTAGAGAAAAATCTCAGCTTGTTCCTCTTTTATGCTCCCCTCCAGTGTGAGAGATTGCCTTCAAAATTTGTGGTAAAATATGGTCGTATAAGCAGATTATATGCGTTTATTAAAAATGAAGAAAGAAGTGAAAGCAAGTTGGATGCTTAGTTTATCTGTAACAATCTTCCTCAGCTTCATCCTACAAACCCTGTTCTACTGATGAAACTTCAGAGGTTTTGTAGCAGAAAACACATGTGGTATGTTTTATTTTGTCTCCTCATCTGCTTGCTGTCTGCTAAAGTCCACTTAGCAAACACCTTTTTACACTTGGCTCCATTTTATAGAATTTTATTCTCTAACCTAACGTTGACTTTACATGTGATCTAAACTCAGGAGACCTTGAGTATCTTCTCACCTGGATGGTATGTTCTCTTTAACAAAGCTAAGGAATCTTTTTTCTCTGTATCCTCATCATTACTGTAGGATTAGTACGTGGTTCCATGAGTAGTTTTACAATGAAGATTAGGTTTTAGAACTGCCATAGTGAACTCTAATCCCATCATAGAGAAACAGGATTAAGACTTTGAAGAAGTGAGTTGATGTCACACAGCATTTCAGTAAGATCCCCATTTTTATACACTTAAGTTATTACTGATTCAGTGCGTAGAGGAGATGGCTCGCCAGCCAGTGCTCCACTCACTGGGAACCAACCACTGCAACATTATTATTGCTGTCAAAGCTTTTTGCAGTTCCTACATTCAGGGTGTATTACCTTTGAGGCACATAGTGGCATTTTATAGCACAAACTATATTATCATCAGTTATTTAGAGAATGCTGTATATATCTAAAACAACTTGTAATAAATTTGACTTTGCATCATTGAGATATCTGATGTCTTGAACTTGACCTCTGTCTCTTTAAGAACCTTTGACCCTTTCTTACGCTTCCCCTTCAGCACGTCATCACAGAAATGTTTCTCCTTTCTTTGGCACGTTGCAGTTTGTATGATGAGCTCAGCAGTCTCACAGTTTCACCAGGTTTGCTAGTTGCTGCTGCTGTTAGTCTGCATGAGTTGTGTGCAGAAGGTGAAAGGGAGTGTTATGTTTGACAGGGGTGGAGAATCAAAGCAGCACTCCAGTCACGTTTTTTGATTAGGAAATAGCATTATAACTTGATATAACACTCAAAAATGTTAATTTCTCATAATATCTACATACACACCCAAACCCCTTTTAAAGAGAAAAACCTCTTCAGTTCAGGACCTGAAGTTCTGCTAACTCTTGAGCTCCTTTCATTTTATACTTTACATCCTGTATTCTGTATATGTGTATAATCCCCCATATATATATTGTTTCAAGATTCTCATTAAATATTATGTTTAGAGAAAGTTAGTTCTCACCACACAACCGACAGCTTTAATGCCAGTTTTAATGATTAAAGTGGCTCATTAAAAAAATTGAAATATTTATTTTATTTTCCTTTATGTACAATTTATTGTTATTAGTATATCATTTTTGTTAAAATAAACCCTCATTCAAAAAAATTCTGAAATCAAAGCTAATTTTAAAATTGTTCTTTTTTCATTAATGCAATTTTATCTGCATGATTTCCCCTTAGATATGCCTTTCTCTGTATAAAAGCAGCATAGTGGAGCACAGTGACTCATCTCATTAGTGGCAGTGCTACAGATGACACGACACCAACAAAGTCACAACAAGTCTGGCCATTTGTAGTTGGAAGGAAGCTCTGAAGAGAGGATCCAAAGACAATTTGTGAGAAAAAATACAGAAATGATGAAGACTCAAATGTTGACATGCGTTCATTGAAGGTGCTGTGAGTTATTTTACAGCAGACACACATGCATGCCATTACACATTTGTGACTCATTCCTTTAATTTGAGTGCTAACAGTTTGAGACCTATCTGACACATTCAGGGGCAAAGGACCGAAGCCAAACGTTTCTCTACACAAAGACACGCCTTTTGTATGTGTGTTTGTGGGTGTTTATGTGTGTGTGTTTGTCTTTGTGTACTTCTATGAGCACTCGTAGAAATAGCACACTGCACCTGCTCCTGTTACTAGTGTTACATTATCAGAAGAGGATTAATTAAAAATCTTTTGACTCGTTTTATTTTCACTTCTGCCCGGATTCATTGAAGCCATCATTGTATCAGCTGAACCATAAAGACGGACAATACGTTTCTCCAAGTCCAAAACATAAGCAACATTTATTAGACAAACAACTAATGAAACTGACAGAACTCAATAAAATCACAAACCAGTAATATTTACCTCACACGACAGATATCCACACACCACAACAAGACATTACGGGGAAGCATTTCACCGCTACGCTGCTTCCCCGGAGGCTGCGTCATGAGGCCATCCTCGGAGCGATCTGAACCCGAGTTAAAAGGAGGGCGTGTTTTCCTTTCTCTGCTGTATTCACATTAGGGGACTGTCCTTAGCTAGGTTATAGTTAACTATGTTTCAGTAAAATTCTGTTTCTAAGATCAAAGATATGTTATTTTCTTTTTAATGAAGACAGATGTTTTTTATGACCCTGTCCCAAGAGGAAGCTCTACCCTGTTGGCAAGACCAGATTGTTTTACACCAGCTGTTCAATTTTAGATTACAAATTTTAATTTAATAGAAGCTTCTATACCACAGACACCCCATTTTAGTCAAGAAGGAAGGCAACGTAAGGGCTCTACCTTAAATAAATCCATACTAGTAAGCTTCTCTCACCAGTGTGTTGTCTCTGTGGTGCTGTGTATTTTATGTAAATCTGATTGGTGTATTTGGCATGTTTAGCTAGCCAGCCTAGTTCCTTTCTGGATAAATTAGTCATTTTACACTTTAATGACTTGTCTTATTTCACTATCCCTCTGATGTCTAAGTGTGTCTTTTTTGACCCGGTGAGGTCATTTTTTTTTGCAAAATCTTTGTAATGAAAAGTTTTCATCTCTTAATATTCCAGCTATTCCACAAAAAAACATTTTAATTTTATCATGTAATTAAAATTTTTGATTTGCCTTTTGTACATTTTAATAAATAACATGTTTTCAATTACTACCATATTCTTCCTGTAAGTGGGTCAAAAATGACCCGCAATCATTTCCTATGGAATTTGATGGGAATCTTTATTCTTACCAACTATGACTGTCGGGAAAACATTTTTTGTGAACCATACACACCAAAGTGTCACCCCTGGATAATATTTTACACAGCATATAAGACCTATATGTTTGAGACCTGACACAATAATTCTTACATATAAGTATTATTTTTATTTTTTACCTCACAAATGTGTGTTTGCGTGTGTGTGTGTGTGTGTGTGTGTGTGTGTGTGTGTGTGTGTGTGTGTGTGTGTGTGTGTGTGTGTGTGTGTGTGAATCACGAGTACTGTAACAGTGGTATTGTCTTGTATCAACATATTAGCCTACTTTGAAGTCAGCTAACACTAGGTATCTAACTAAGCTAGCTAATATTACTGCCTATGTTTTAGGCAATAATATTAGCTAAAATATAGGCAGCATTTGTGTGTGGGTGTCTGAATGTGTCTCCTTGTGTGTCCGACACGGATGAGAAAACCAAAAGAAAGAGAATGTGTTGAATGACATCAAAACCTGTTGATCAATGTGTTCAAGATTCTTTCTTTTATCATCTCAATAAATAAAATAAAAATTCATAGCTATATAAATAGGTGCAATAATAAATGAGCTGGAAAAGGGTAGAGTGTCTTCTATAGTTCGGGATGGATGTCTTGCCCCAAGTGGAGGAGTTCAAGTATCTCAGGATCTTGTTCACAAATGAGGTAAAAATGGAGCAGGAGATCGACAGGCGGATTGATGCAGTGCTGCAGTGAAACGGCCGCTGTATCAGTCTGTTGTGAGAGCTGAGTCAAAAAGCAGAGTGGTGATTCTTTCTGTTGTAGTAATTCTTCCTGATTTGCTTCCTAGTTTAATTTATTGGTTCAGTCAAAATTCTAGAAAGTTGTCAAAAAGTTTGATCTGACAAAACTGATCATGTCTTTGAGCTAAACTAACTAAAGATGACAATCCTGACTCAGGAAGGAGGTCTGTCTAACACTCCATTCCAGTTACCTGAGAAATTGTAACACTGAGTTAAGCTTGACGTCACACCCGAAGTAACAGGGTTCCAGGCATCGTAGTCAGAGAAGTCGGAATGCAAACATGGCGACGCCCTCGTAGACAATGTTCACAATACCTTTGACAAACTTTGTTTTAAGCTTAACTTTTCATAAGCAATCCGCACTTTTAATTTGTTCAGTTTAGAACTGTAGTCACTAAAAGTAATTTAAATATTAGCATCACTCATGTCTTGTTAAATAAACATGCTTCCACCAAAGTTCACTAATGTTGGTGCGAAGAGATGATGAGCTCCCTGATCTTATCTGACCCCAGCCACACTGTACCCTATCTAGGATCTCATTATTTTGACCATTACTTGTTTTTCTTGGTTCTAAATGTTGGTTGGTTGTGGACCAATACATTCTGAGGTTTGCCAGTTTCTTCTACACCACAGCAGACCATAAAAATGCTTACTGCAGATCAAGTCCTTATGTCACTATTAGGGATGTGCCGATCAGGATTTTTTCTGCCAAAACCGATCACCCCCTGAGGGCTGATCGCCGATACCGATCACCGATCACCGATGACCGATCACCTTTTTTACTGCAAATATTGTGACAAGGGACAAGAAGGAAAGAGTCAGGAAAATTGTAAAAAATATAGTTTTCCAAGTTGAAAATTGTAATGGCAAATTACATAGTGATTATTCAACTGTGTTGAACTAAAGTACTGCAGTTACATGTTTTGATGATATCCTCAGCCTTATTCCCTATCAGAATCCTCTCAACATTCTGCAGAGTAGTTGAGATGCTTTTTCTCAGTGTGGTTTGGCATCTGCAATAGGACAGTTACTTCCTGAGGAATGCTTGAACTACAGATGGTTCACCACTGTGAGGCCGCATGAAATAAACCAGTGGAGAAAACCGAGCAGCCCACTGTCCAGCAGCTTTAGCGTTTTTGGGGTGTCCGATTTCTATGTAGCATAGGTAATGACACAGTACAATTTTGTTCACAGTAATTTTGAACAATTTGTAGCTCACAGAATCACAGAACACATAAGACAAAAACCTCAAAAACTTGCTTTTCTGAACAATCTCAAACAAACACCTTAAACAAAGTTTGCTACATTATATTTTTATCCATTTGTGTTTTCTATTATCTATTTATTGATTGATTTTTTCTGTAATGTTTATAATGGCATAGCAAACTGTCAAGAGCGTTGCGAATGTTAGTTGACAATGACTGGATCTATCTCTAATCATGCATTGTAAAACTATGACATTGACCTGCTTCATAATGGGAGCCAGTATGAAGCAGGTGAAGCATAGCGGTGGGGCCAAGCTTGAGCACAAAGTAGACGGAGAAAGAGTTTCCAGAGCTGAGTGCAACCTGAACCCGTAGTATGTGAGATTAAATGCTCAACAGCACAAGTTGTTGTTTGTTCGTGTAGATATATGCACTCACATCAGTCTCACTCGCAAGCTGGTGACACAAATGGACAGAAGAGCAGTTTTTGAGCAGAACAACAAGAATGAGGATGTTTAACTCTTTCACCCGCGTCCTCCTTGGGTATGATGCCATCAATGTGTTGTTGAATCTGTCCTGTTGTAGGGTGTTTAATTTTCATTAAATCAATTAATTGGATTTGCTCTGATTCTGTAGTTTATGTTGCACTTTATGAATATTTCCAAGACTTGGAATAACAACTGAGATTCTTCTGACGTACGCGTAACGGGGGGAAATCAGAAGAGCCAGGTCTGAGCTCAGTGAAAACTGGAAACCGATTCTGGTCATTAAAGGCTTGATCAGTGTCCATTCTAACCCCTCTGTCATCAGCACCATATGTAGATGCTGCATCCTCCCCAACTTGTCATCTTAGAACAGGAACTTCTCCTCATGTTCCCTTCCCACCCATCCATAAAGGCTGCAGGACTGAATCACTCGCCTCACTCTGGGCCCCCTGGGCAGACCGGGGGCAAATATACCCATTGTCATGTCTTTCTACTGAAAAATAGCTCCACTGTGGATTTTGCTGTTGCTCTAGTTTTGAAAAATGTGTTTATGCACAAGTACAATTTTCCTCTCTATACCACAGAAAACATTTCACTGGTCCTTTATTATTATGTTGCTCTCTAAGTATATGTTGAAGCCAAGTGTTTGAGTAGTGATTCAAAGGTTTGCTTCCATGCAGCTTTTTAAAGACCAAATGATAGTGATTCTGACCCTCACACACTGGGTGCCATCTCTGCAAGCAGAATTAGGAACTCCATGAAAGCGCCAGTATCTTGATCACACTGTGGGTTTTACATTTTCTTCTTTTTCTGCTTTTTTCTCCTTTTTTGTCCTCCGAAGTTAGATTGCTGTTATTTTGTGGCCAAACAACAAACTGCTTGTCCTCCCAGAAATCAGCGTTTGGAAATAAAGAGTACAGAAAAAAGAGATGAAATAAATACCAAGCTGTGCTGACCTAAATGTGGCTCTCATTAACATGGCTCGCACACGAGAGGACAAGCATGAGCCAAGAAATGGCCTCCTGCTCCGTCGACTCCCTCCTTTTTCTCTCTCATGTCAAAGAAATGTCTTTTCTGCCCCATTCTCTTGGGTTCCCTTTATGCATCCTCTCATTTTCTTTTCTTTGTCTCCAGTTTCACTCACCCTTGCCTGTTTTCTTCCGTCGCTCTGTTTTCCTCACTATGCCTGAGCTGAGAAAGGCCCACTGTTTACATATGAAAGATTTCACAGAGAAGTCTGCGGACAGCCAGAAAACCAACGTTACTGCATAGCAATAAAAAAATATATTAACAGTAAAATTTGCCCCTGAGATGCTATTGAATGTTGCTTTCCTTCAAGTTATTTCTTTAAAGCTGAGGTTGTAACTTTTCCCATTACGTGCCGTGTAATGTAATGTTCGCAGTCTGAAAAGTGATTCAGTGTTAACACGCATATTAACGCCTGACCTACTTTTCTTAGCATTGATAGGAAAAAGACCAAACCAACAGGAAAATAATGAAAGTGTCAGCACTGCGGTCCCCCTCCTATCAGCCCAAATAATAATGCGATGAGCAGAAAGCAAGATGGAGTGAAAGCAGAAAAAATGGAGCTGTAACAATTTTCCACTCAGCTGGAAGGCTTCTGAGGTCTCAGCGGACACAGCATCCAAACAGGCCATTAACTGCAGAGCCTGATGGAATCATGCAGAGCACAGAACAAACGTGGTCTTCTCCTGCCTGTCAGGGATAAATGGAAAATGAAAAGACATGAAGGAGTTTGGGGGAAACATCTGTCCTACCTGTTGCTGTTCATCCTCATGGACAATTTATTTCTCTGTTTTCACATGTCTGAGTGGCTGCAGATGAATGTTTTTGTGTTCAGTCAGGGTCACAGGGAGGAGAGTGAGCATCTCTCCAGAGATTAATCAGCATATTCATCCGAAGGCTAAATGAATTATTTCATTACCACCTCCATATTTATGCAATCCTTTTTTCATTTCATAAATTAGTTATGTGCCAAAAACACATTTAGGAAATGGAGCCACTTTCAAAACACCAAAAAGATATGACTGAAACAATTCAAGCTGCAAATATTAAACATCTTTACAACAACACTCTGTGCTTCTGCGATGTTCATTATTTAACATTCCCTTTTGAACTGTCTCATCTGATTGTTTCTGTCTCTTTGCATACATTAGATCCCAGCTGAGCAGGTCGTCATGCTGCAGCATCTGGGGACACAGAACCATCTCTGTCCACCCCAGCACGGTCCGAAATGCAATGACAACCCTGGAATCAAACCAATAATTTATATCATATTAATTCTTAGTTTTTGTTGTCAAAAGGTCAACCTCTGTCTGTGTGTCAGGGCTGATAGCAGTCTGGTGCCGTACCGGACCTCTGGCATACGTGTGAGAAAAAATAAAAGATTTATCAGGTATTTCTCTGAATATACAAGAGGGGAAGGGCATGGGGAGCTGTGAGGGAGGGTTGGTCTGTGGGATGGAAGTTCGGCTGGAGGCTGCAGCTCGACGGCACAGCTTTGGATAAATACATTGTATGAGCAAGTGTGTATTCACCACCGAATGGTTGCCAAGGACTTCTCAAACATTCATAAAAGAATCAAGGCAACACTCCAGGTATGTTTTTTTTGAAGGAATAACATGATATGATGTAAAGCTAAAAAAGTCAGGTTTACATTATACCTACCCATTTAATAATGCCACATGTACTTAGCATCTCATCTTCACCTGTTGGGAATGGAAAATTATTTTTTCCGCACTATCAGCCCTGCTGTGTGGAAGACAGGACTTCCAGCTACAAAATTGTGAACAAAACCACCACAACCAGTTTTTTTGTTATATCTATTGCGCTTTATAACTTGATTAGAGTCACCCCAAACATCATGAACAGTGTACTGTTGCAAACTTGGAATACACTTTGCTGACACAGACCTCCGTTTTTAATCATGTTAGGAGCAGAGTGCAGACACACAGCAGATGTTTCAGCATGTCTGCTTCTATCAAAACTTAAAAATGGTTCATGATCCATACCCTTGAGAGGTTCTTGTTGTTTTTATTAGTTTTTAAAGCAGCAATCAGCAGGCTGCAAAAACAGAACCTTTTCCGCTTGGGAAACGCAGTTACATCTATTTCTGAGCTGTGATCTGGAAGTGTTAGCATTGAACTGTGGACCTCAGCTCTGGATGGAGTATAAGGATGCAACAGTTCAACATAGTGGTGCCACACTGTTAAGATTGTTTCAAAATGGAAGAACTGGAACCTCAAAAGGAACTGACTTTAGGACTATACAGGGATACTTTAGCTGGAAAAAGAACTTTTTAGTCTTAAACTGATGTGTTTCACTAGCAGGTTTCTTGAAAACCAAAGGGTGTAAGAATATAATAACAAATGCCACTGGGATTATGAGATCAGACTGTCTGAATACAAAACATTCTGTCTTATTTTCATTCATATTAGGAAGGTTTGCCCTGCAAGACTGTCTTACAGGACAGCAAGAGAATTATGACTAATTACTGCGATGATTAGATGAATCTGAAGTTAGTCAAAATAATATCAGGAAGCCTAGAATGAAGCCCTGATGTATCTCACACATTAAAGCAAATGTAGAAGAAAAATATTTTTCTACATTTTCAGAAAAACGTCTATTGCATTGTGACTGTTTAACACCAACAGAAGACACAAGACTTATTTGCTGAAATACTGATTAGATCAGTAATTCAGGGCTTAAACATGGTATTATGGAATAATGTCAGCAGGACAGAAAGAAGTTCACAGGTACTGAACTGTTTTAGCTCTCTAGCTCAGGGGATCATGAAGGTGAGGTAAATGTATTAAGGATTGCAGTGGAAGGCAGTGTCTATAAAAGCTATTCAACAACTGGATTACCCCTTTATTACTTTTATAAATAAGTCATGGTTATCAAATTTTGCCATTTTTGATTAAAAAAAATTACAAAAAACCTTTTAAAGTATAAATTGGTTTCTACAGGTGTGCTGTGGTACGGCCTGCGTATGGAGGCCTCAGTCCTCCACACGGCCGTCGCCGGTTCGATTCCCTGCCTGGTGACCCTTGCCGGGTGTCTTCCCCTTCTCTCAGTGCCCACTTTCCTGTCGATTGACTATCAAATAAAGGCCACTAGAGCCAATAGCACCTTTTTTTTAAAAAAAAAACGGTTTCTACAAAATAATGACAAAAATATGTACCATAAGTTGGGTGATTTGTTAAATACATCCCCCTTCAGTCAGTATTCAGCACCTGCTCCTCTGGCTGCAGTCAGTCAGTGTGGATTTCAGTCAGGATGCTCAGCTGAACTTTTCCTCCATTATTGCTGATAAACTCTTCCATTTCTGTCAGGCTGGGGGGATCAGCTGTGAACAGCTCTATTTGAGTTCAGCCAAAAATTCTCTCAGCTTAAGGTCTGGGCTTTGACTGGACCACTTCAGAATAACCACTTTATAGTCTTCAAACCATCTCTGTGTAGCTTTAGCTGGATGCTTCGGCTTGTTTTTTTGCTCTCTGAATCTGCAGTTCTCCTGCATATAGGAAACAAAGTGTCCTCCAGGATTTCTCCTACAGAAACTACTATATAGGTTTTACTACCATATCAGCAAATTCTGTGAAATTCTTTGTGTCTTATTGGGGTTTCCATTTTCTGTGCAAAATTCTGCAATTCTGTCCAGGTTTCTGCAGCACATAAATCAAATGACCTATAAATGGTCTAAAAACATCATATCTTTACTACTACAGGTGTTAATGTTAGGTGTTAATGGACATACTTATTAATTCAACTATTTTGCCTAATGTTTGATGTGATACTTTCTATCCACAGTACTTATTTTGTGTCCCACAGCATCAAATCATAGCACATCTGTCAATCAAATTATCCAACAAAAGAATCTTATTTAGTCCTCCATTATGAGCTATCTTAACTTGGGGTGTCCTGATACAACTTTTTCTTGTATGATCCAGTACCGATATTGAAGTATTGGCCGATACTGATACGATACAATATCAGCGATAACAGCGTGAATTATATTTTTATTTCCTATTTTGTGGAATGTCAGAAAATGCCTGATCAAACTGACATGATGGCTAATAAAATCTGATACTCGTTTTTTGGCTGATGTTGAACCAATTTCACTTGTCTATTTTGCTTTTTGTCATGTACACAGATGGAAGTGATTTTTAGATGGAGCTATCAATTTTTCAAGGTCCCACAGATAGTGTGATTCCACTCTGTACTCTGTGTTCAGTCAAAACAAGAACTTCACATTGACTTTACAAATATACAAGGACTTGGCTGTAGATGGGATTTAAAGGAAAAGAAAAGCAGCATGCTAACAATGGGAGGTCATTACAATTGTAATTGAAAAAAGTCACAAACACAGAGGAGGACTTTAAAATCAATATTCCAGACAGATAAATAAATCCTCAAATGTAAGTTATTGAAGATGGATACAGTACAGTACAGTACAGTACAGTAGTTTTGAAAGAACAAAGGCTCACAAATTTACTATCCATAAATCTATTTTCATTTCAGTTTCCTAAAAGTTTTATGAATCTGTAAAAAATATTTTTATAAATCTCATAACTGTTTGATGATTTAACATTTAAATCAAGTTACTGTGTGATGAGGCTGGAGAACTGACACCGTATGGAAGGATCTCTTTAAAGTTCTCTTGGAGGTTTTCCCCAAAACCTGACCAGCTTTACCTGGGATGATGGATTACAAATTATTCACATCTGTTAAACATTTGGAAAACATTAAACTGCCTTTAATTGTTCAGTTCTATGGAAAGGCAAATAAAAGGAAATAATGTTTAACTCCTTTAAAAATTAGGTTTTCTCAACCAAACTGAAACTTATTTCAGTTCAGTAAGCTACTTTATATAGACTTATGATCTATATAAAGTAGAACTGGCATCCTTTGTTCTGAATTCCTCATTATTGTAGCTCCATAGACTCCTGTTTAGCTCCGCTTTGCCCTGTTCTGAGGTGTGTTTGTATTATTTTTATTTATGTGAATGAGACATTTCAAGCCCTTCTGGTCACAAAGCGTTCCACAAGACCCCATTCGGCCATTTTTGTAGTTTGATAGCAGTGATATGATTATCTACTGCCAGAGAAACTTTTTATTCCAAAGTTTCTGAAAGATGTGCTATGACCTGTCTAGGCCAGATCATACCATGTAGGATTCATCCTCCTCACAGCTTAAGCATTCAACACTGACAGTTTTGAAAATCTTATGTTATTTATTTAAAACATGCATTTTGCATGAATTAACAGGGAAGCTTTTTTGTGTGAAATAATTATTTGGTTTAAATTGCAGCATAAAGTAAAAACTCACAATTAAATATTAATGAGCTTAAAAATAATCTTTAAACATCTTGTCTCTTGTTAAATTAACTTAATTAACTTTCATTTCTGAGGTAAAACCAATACAATTTTATTGTTAGCTTTAATAGCATTTTCAAGGCAGCAGGTGGACTTTTATTTTCAAGTTAAACCACCTTCAAATGTTTTACAATGCACATATCTTGACAAAATATATAAATATATGCTATTTTAGTAAAGATTTTCAACTTGTTACTCAGAGTATCCACCCTGGAACTCATCAGAACATTTATGTATTTAGAGCCAATCATCCTACATGATCTAACAGGGAAGTTTTGACTCTCATTTCTGGTGTCCAGTTTCACATCAGCTTCAACACTCATTTTTGGAAAATGGAGCTTGAACAAGTATTTTTCAGATCATCTTGTTCACTACTTTGGGTCATGTGATCTGAAATAAAGAGGTACAGCAAGAATCCATGAGTTCATCTTTAACCCAATATTTTTACAAACCAAACATGCATAATTTCATATCTAAAAGAAAAACAACCTTTATTAGCTGCCACTGCATAACTTAAACATTGACCTACCTTAGATCTAGAAGGATAATTTACACTGAATTCATAAAGTATGTGATAATATGTTAAGGTTTATATTCAGGGTTCTGTTTTGTTTAAATGAAGATCCTTTTAATTCCAAACTCCAGGCTGTTCTGGAAGCTACATCTGTTTAGTGCCTTGCCCTCTGCTTGTATTTCTGATAGTTACTAACATCTGTTGCAATAAGTAACCATGGCATCAGGAGGAGTTTACATAATAAATGAGAAGCTGGTAGTTGCGCAAAATGAACTTGGAAGATAAAAGACAAGCATCCTTATGTTTGAGCTCTATGTCACCATTAGGAACTGATCCATAATCATTCAAGTAACTGTGCTTTGAGCCTATATTTGGATTAATGTTGAATATAGTAATGGTGTGTAAACTAAACATACAGTGATGGTAATCACAAGGTGATTCACATTATATGATGTTATAAAGTACATGGTTCAGAATGAAGGCAAAGATAGTCTAATCATATGTCCAAGAATGTGTCTGAATATGACACACAGTGTGTGTCATATTCAGACACATTGTGTCATATTCAAGACATTATTTAAGACATTATTTGCTGTAGAGCTGTCATTTTATGGCTATAATATTTCATAAGTACTGGGAAAGCATATGGGGAAAATATTAATGGCATTATTTTATCTGTTTTTTCCATATTCTCTGATGGAAAAGCGTGATTTTCTTGCAATTACTATATGCTATTGGCAAAATGTATTATCTGCCTACATTAGCATGCATGACAAAATGATCAATAAACAACAATGTAGCCTCTAAACAAAGACATCACTGGAAATTCATTTCCCTACTACACATGTAGCAGACGGCAACATGGCAAACAGTCAACATTGGCTGCTCGGTAAGCTCAAAGTTCCAAATGTTGTTACTTTTAAAGCCCCTCATGTGTCAAGTCAACAGCATTAACATCCTATTGACCTGTTCCAGTCTGTCTCTGGAAGAAATCCTCTCCACATCATGGCATGACACTGTCGCCTAGCAGAACGCTGTTATTAAAACTGGACTGTTTTCCTCCTGCTGCTCTGCCCTCTGTTGGCGACCTTGGGAAAGTGTATTAATACTTTTCAAAACCAACTAAACTGACTTCTTAGGTTATGCCAAGTTTATATTTTTTATGCGTTTTTAGTTGAAACCTTCAGACGTTGCAAACTGCTGAAGAAGGAAAAATATTAATGCTAAGTGTAACTTGTTTATTTTGCTGATGGATAAGTGTAGAACCCAAACAGACACAAAGGTTGTAAAAATTGTGCTGAATTTTTTCAACCTGAATAAATACTAGGTGTTACTGGTGACTATGAAATTGTAGCTCTCTGTTCCCAGGCGGCTTGAATGGCTCTAATTGAGTATATTTGTTGCTCCTTTGAAGATGGGATTGTGTTCGCTCTGCCATTACTGTTGCCAAGAAGGATTTTCATTTGACTTAAAAGACACATCATGCTGCAAAGTAGCTCTGTAAAATACTCCATGCTGAGTCACAAATAGAGTGGATTAGTCAGGGGTGGAGGCATGAAAATGTATGTCATTTTTGGCTCTAATGGATTTGATTTATATGGAAATGACTTTGGATGAATTAGGACTTTAGACCCCCACAGATTTTTAGCATATGATTGAGTCTTGAACTTGAATCTAGTACTTGTGTGATAAAGTAACTATACAATGGATTTTAATCATTATCTATTCACAGTAGAATATTCTTACAATTTAAAAATGAAAAGGCAGATGAAAGAACTACCTTATTTGTAATATGTAAAGATAAAGATGATCCAACTGATCAAAGAAAAAAGCAAAAACAAAGTGATTAGTTTTCTTATGTTTTTTATTTACATTTTATTAAAAATGGCATGTTGAACATTATTTATACCTTGCTGAAGAAAGAATGTGTTGCCATTGCAGTAATCAAACCGTTATTGCTGAGCAACGTCTTGTGTTTCCTCTGATATTGTTTATTATCTATGGTGATGTGCTTAAAGTCTCAAGGTTGGAAAGCCTCCTTGACATCACTCTATTCACCATTCTATCAGATTTAAGTTGGAATCTGATTCCAAAATGCTGATATTACGTTTGTCAGGAAAGACCAGGGATGTCAAAATAATGAATATCTTGATAAAATTGATACTAAAAAAAAAATAAACATTCAAAAACACTCATTTGCATCAAAATTAATATAAACAGACCCATTTATATCTGCTCAAAATCATATCAAGTAGCATCTGTATCAAGTTTAAAATGTTGGCATTGTGACAACTCTATGCAAGAGACAGTGAACCAAAGTAAGAGATTTTCTTTCATTTAAACCTGCCAGTAGCAGTAATGCTTCGGGGCTAAACTGTGTTTAACTGTGTTTAACTGTGTTCAACTGTGTTGAACTGTGTTGAATGGGACGGTAGGGTTTTCACTGGTCTTCAGCACGACTGCTGACCTTTGCACATGTGACCCAGATGGATCTAAGACTAATTCACTGGACAAGGATGAACAAAACATTTGAACCCAAAGAGAAGAGACAACAGAGGACTGAGTTAAAAAAAAAACATAAAAATAAATCAAGCTTTTAATAAATGTGTACAAGTCATTTCAGCTACACTAGAATGATTGATCTTTTTCTTAAACAGCAAAACATAACATGTTCATAAAACGGTCAGTTCTATTGATACTGAAAGAAGCATAGTGTTTCTTTACAAACGTACAATTGAATGGTGCTACTGTAGTTCATAGCTTGGTTCTGGATTCTTTGATATGTGTGATTAGCCTGACTGCCATGTCTGTCTCAGCACAAGCCACTTCAGAGCCACAAGATCCTGAGACACATAAACCGCTTCACAAACAAGCTGAAACCAGAGCGCATGCAGCTGTCGCCTCATGAAGGATCTGATAGAAGTTCCTGGGTAATGAACCGACAGTGTGTTGTTTTTGCCAGGACATTGGCTTTTCTTCTGTGTAAAAGAGCTGAAATAAGCTTTTAAAATGATATCTAATGCAAATAGTTTTAGTGTTTCTTTAGTGGATGTTCTAAACCAGAATACTGACTTTACTATAGTGCCTGTAACACAAGAATTTATAAGATAACATGAAAAATTTGTCAGAACACTACAGTAACGGTCTTGTTGCTTACTCACACAACTTAGCAGTATCTTACTTAGTATCTTAGTAACTTAGTATCACACTTACCTCTATCCCACAGTGGAAGTGAGTCATGTTGATCTTGATTGGGTTTGTGGAGCAGTAATGGATGCCTTGCTGCCTTCGCCCGACTCCGTCTTCATCTCATCCTTCTACTGCCTTTCACTATAGGACCTGTTTCATTATGCCAGCTTTGACAGAGATTAATTATAGAAACCATTAATGTCATTTAACTTTCACAATACTGTAGAAGAAAATCCTTCAAGGCACTTTTCCACTGTAACAACGAAGCCTAACCCTGAACTGTCTATCCTTCAGCATCCCACCACCCTCCATTCCCTTCACACTTCAGGCTCTCTTAGGTTTTCAAAGTGATTGCCTGTGCTTTCAATACTTCACCCGCTCACACCTTTCCTGCACCGTCTTCAGGCTGCTTGAATGATTGACTGAAGAAATTGTGCCAGAGTTGACAGTAGTCCTTCCAACCATTTAATGGCCTAGTTTCACCCACTTTTCACTAAAGAACAATGAAGACATGAAGGATCCATGAGCATTTATAACAGCAGCTGGAAGATTATTTTTTGAACTTTTATTTGGATTTTTAGTCCAGACAAACACATCCTTGAAACTATTTGTTGAACTTTTGATTGTAGGCGGCTTACTTTTCCAAACACATCTTACTATGAACTTGAAAATATATGAAAAGGAGTTCAGTTCCATTATGATTTCAGGTGTGGTCAGCACAGAGGAACGTCTGTTACAGAATGATGACACTCAAAGAAATCTTTCACTGCCTTCACAACAGAGGGCAGTGATATATATATTATATATATATATATATTACAAAATTCCCTTCTCACCCTCCAGGGGTGGTCTCTTTCATCCTCTGAGCTCAGGTCCTCTACCAGAAGCCTGGGAGCTTGAGGGGCCTCCAGTATCTTGCATGTGCCTAGTACTGCACATTTCTGGATGTGAGCAACTTCTTGGGGATCTGTTTTAGCCACTGCTCCAGTTTGAGGGTTTCTGCCCCGAGGGCCCCGATGACCACAGGCACCACTGCTCCAGTCTTCACCTTCCAGGCCTTTTCCAGTTCCTCCATGAGGCCCTGGTATTTCTCCAGTTTCTCATGCTCCTTTTTCTCATGCTCCAGTTTCTCATGCTCCACATATATACACACGATATATATGTGTG
>CAEGAF010093596.1:0-24180 GCA_903067075.1 Micropoecilia bifurca | reverse complement strand
TTTAATGAAATGTGCGTTTTGTGGGCTACAGTTAATGTTTAAATAATTCAGTAAAGTAGAAGCGGTAGCTAATCTACAACAGCAATTATTTATTAATAAAACATTAAGCCTAAAACGAACTACATCAACAAACTAAATGTTCTGTTCTGTGTGCAAAATTCTTGAATGTTTTTTGGTGTTAAATCCTAAAACATGAAGCGGCATTTTCTCAGTTGCTATGGCAACGAGTCTGCGTAGCGTGACGAATACAGATCACTTTGCTGTGGATCATAGCATGAAATTAATACCTGAATTTTTAAGTTTCACTGAGTTAACGCGGCTATGGATGACATGTAAAAGATTAGTCTTTTTGCCCCCCAGCATTGTATGTATGCGCGAAATTTCCGTAGGTCCAATAACATGGATGGTGTCTAAGTCATAAGTCAGTGCCTCACCAGCAATGAACCTCACCGCACGTCACTGGTGTGGTATGATATATCCACCTCTGTTCACAACTATGCACTAGTTTACTTTTTCCCATAACATTCCAACAAAATACATTAAAGCTCAAATGTAGCCAGGTGTGGAGAGTTAAAGGGGTGTGAAAAAAGTTTTTGCAAGGCAAAAATACAAAATCTTACAAAGTAAGTTTTGGTCCAGTTTCTAATGCAAACATCTTAGTTTGCATTAGAAAACTAAGATTGGAAAACTAAGATTAAAAAAAACAAAACTAACTTTTCACCAAGATAAAAGCTTGTTTTATGTTTATAATTCCTTATCATTGATGAAAAAGTAATAGCTCCACTGGCAAATCAGTTCACTTATAACACAGTAATATTGCCTTGTTATAAATGAATTTACAGGAACTGCTACTGTTTCATCAATAATAAGGAATTATAGACTTAAAACAAGCTTTTATCTTGTTTAAAAGTTACTTGTTGCAGTAGAAGCTGATCTAGGTGTCTGTCTACACTGCAAAAACACAAAATCTTACTAAGTATTTTAGTGTAGTTTCCAGTGCGAACATCTTAATACACTTGAATTAAGACAAAACTAACTCCAAAGTAACTTTTCAACAAGATACAAGAGCTTGTTTTAAGGCAATAATTCCAAAATATTGATAAAATAAATAAATTAACAGTTCCACTGGTAGATAATTTCACTGATAACAAGACGTTTTCCCAAAGTTTTAAGTGAAATAACCTTTCAGTTGATCTAGTACTTTTTACTACTAGTTTTCTGAGTGGAAAGTTTCCTTTTAAAGCTCCTCAGACTCTGCACCACCCACTCCCCACGGCCCCCACCGGCCCCTCCACCGCCCTCACCCGGCCCCCCCACCGGCCCGCCGCCCTCACAGGGCTCAGGAGCATCGCCTCTTTTGCTGGGCAGAGCGCAGGAGAGAAGAAACTCCTCACCTTCTCTTGTTTTCAACCACGCCTCTGTGCTCCGACGTTCCTGCAGCCTCCTCATCCCACCCCCAGCAAGAAAAAAAGAAAAGAAAAAACTAATAACCCAACAGAAAGTTTAAAATAATTTGGATTACTGGAGAGTAAAGTTTTGCAGCAGATTTTTTAAATATATATATATATATATATATATATTCGGATCCAACACATCGTTGCTGCCTGCGCCTTCAACATCACCCAGAGTGACTTTTTTTTGCATCTCTCCAGGTAAGTTCATCTGTTTTACTTCATCAAAATCTGAGTTAATGTTGAACGCAGCATTGTGAAAACGCAGAGAAATACCTTTACAACTTTGAATAAATGATTCTTTCCACCACCCATCAAGTTAGTTTCTGTTAAACAAATGACATCCATCGTTTTGCAGAGCACTGCTGACAGATTGCGGAGCAGGAACCTGCCGATTAGTCCCGCTTTCAGGTTCACTTCGCCTTTCAGCCTGCAATCTTTTAATTGCTGTGAACGGAGCTGGAAAAACCGAAAAGAAAGCAGTTTGTTTTTGACGTCACCCGGAGCCTGCGGGGCCCGGAGCCCAACAAGCCCGTCATTGTCCTCCGGGAACAACGGAGCATTTCCCGCGTTGCTCAGGGATGAACTGACAGCAGGAGCTGCTTCCAGGAACAGTCAGATCTGACATCATGGATGTGCTTATTTTTGATTGTTTGGATAATTGAGGAAATTGAATGTGAAGGTTGTGTTAGTTAGGATCTTTGATTGTTTTCAGCTGTAATCCAGCTGTATTATTATTTTTGACAGTACTCACTGCTTAAAGAGCCTAAATGTCATGTGAAATCCTGCTGCCTTTCACATGAGCAGTAATCCTGCTGGTTTCATGAGGCCTTTGTTCTTTTAGAGAGCTGCTTTCCTTCTCACAACTTCACTCTTTGTTTCCTGTCATAACGCCTTTTCTCCTGTTTTATTTTTGAGCATAAATGTAACAACATAGATATACATCAACCTGCTGCATACAGTTTATATACATTTCCCCTAAAATTCCAACTTTTTCTTTTAAGAAGTTGGAATAAAACCAAGTGATATCAGATCCTGATATTCACAAACTTCGATAGCCTTTATTTTTATTTTAAGTACCAAACGATCACAAAGCTGTTGTGAGTTAGAAGGAAAATGATGCTTGATTTAAAAACAAAAAAGTGTATCACTAAGATTCCATGATAGTGTCAGCATCATGCTATGGGGAGGCTTTTCTTCAGAGTCAGCGGCTGAGTCAGAACAAACTGACTGAACTTACTCAACCGTATTAGACTTTAACTAGGCCATTTTGACACATAAAAATGCTTTGATCTACATTGGTGCTTTACAACCTTTTTGCTACGTGTGCCACATAAAAAACAACGACAATACAATCCCAATAATAAATGATGAATATGCGAATGAAACAAACATTTAGTCAGGTAGAGCTGAAACAAAGAACATGTGTAAGATTTTTTGAAAAGAAAGGAATGCAGTTTATTAAATGTTCACAGGTTGGTTGTTTTATATTTTGTTGGTTTACAATTTCTTGGCTTTATTTTCATCCAAAAGACCAAAACACGAGCTGCTCTTTCCTCTTGCTGCATTCAGACAAATTTAATAATTGATCGCTCCTAAATCTGCTGGATCTACATCATCCTGCTTATTGTCTAGGTTTTATTAGTTAATAATTTTTTTATTCCATTGTAGCAACTTATTTAACATTTTCAGAGGAAATTAATTTGTCATTAAAAATGTCCCTAATAAGTTTTAAAAAGCATCTATCTGCATCATGTACATGTTGTCATTTGTGCCGACACGCCAAATTTGTTACTTTTCAGATTTTTATTTCTTGAAATTTTTTGGGAGACCAAACCTTCATTGTCATGAATATGCTTTACTTTGTGTTGGGCACTTTTTCCATGACAAAATGTGGGAAGGTCTAATAGACAGGAGTGCACCGATATTACCAAACCTATCCAGCAATTATTCCTGGTACATTGAGTTCTGCTTATTGCCAAGAAATTAAAATCTAAATGTAGAATTGAAGAGGAAACTTTTCAGGCAGAAACGCTCCTGGCCTTCGTCGTCTTCATTCATCCAGTGGTTCACATGACTCCTGGCAGTGAAGCTGCAGCAACGTAGCACCTGACTGCAGAATCGTCTTACTCCACAAAACCTTCAGGGCCTCTCCTCGTTGTTTCTTGTTATTCTGGTCTGCACTCTTTCTAGTTAAATCATGTAACACTGATGGAGTCACTGTAGCAGCAATCAGTGGCTTTGTTCTTCTTGGATAAGTCAGTCAGTGTCCTGCAGACTTTATGCCTCACAGCGTTTAAAGTATGTTGTTGCATTGCAAAATTAATCTTCAGTGCATTTTACTGGGTTGGGTCCTAAATAGGGCTGTAGCGATAAACTAATCACATGATACAACATGATATGCAATACGGTATACATCACGATATTCAGCCAACGATATGATTTTATGCTTTTTTAAGATTTCTGAAATATTTTAGATGGACAGAGTGAGTGTGACTGCTTCATAGACTTGGATTGAATTAATTGAACTGATGGTGTAATACTGGTGTAATAAATGTGTTTGTTCTACATTTATTATACGTTTGCTTTGTTTAAATGATAATTATGTGTGGGTTTGTGTATTTGGTTGTGCAGAAAAGGAACCTTTTTTTTGTCTTTTTCACTTATATTAGATAATGTAATTGATCTATTTAATTTCATTATTATTAATTGTAACTGGTTATTTCATTACATGTCATTTTTAATGTACATGTGCAACTGGCTAAAAAATGTAATTTGTGACAGCTGCCATCTAATTAATGTGGATTTTACATAAAACTCAAATTAAGATTTAATGCATCGATACCAAATCGATACTTTCTGAGGAAAAGAAAATATCAATAAATATTGTAGAATCGATATCATTACACAGCCCTAGTCCTAACTAGGTCAACTTGTTAAAAACATTTTTTAAACAGGCCTCATTTTGCTTTTTGTCACAAATCTGTTCAGTTGTTTTGTTATGACATCAGTCAGCCACATCGACTGAAGGAGCTGCATTTCTCATCAGGTAAAACGGAGATAACCTCTCCCTCCTTCTCTTCTCCTCAGGCCTCAGAATGTATCTGGAGAACAAAAGCAACCTGGAGATTGAAATGTCTCAGACTTCGGCCGCGGGCCATCAGGGCAGGAGTGGCCTGAGGTCGCCGGAGGCCGTGGCGGGGAACTTTGGGGAGCTGCGCCTGCTGCAGGGGATCTCAGAGAGAGGAGACACCCAGAAGCTGCAACCTGCAGGACAGTGTGCCATCCATGCTGAGGACCTGGTTCCGGTTCGGCAGGAGAACGGGTTTGTGGCTGCACCGCTTTCTGGTCTCTCTGTAGCTGGCAGCTGGCAGCTGGCTACAGTACAGTGGACAGCTATCGAAAAGAAGGGTTTTTGTGTTTCTTATGGATTTCATAGACCACCGAAGTGGACACCAGTGCATCGCCGCCAACTACTGGCCATCCACTGAAATTGCCAGAAAAATGTAGCTAAATCCAATATGGCAGACAGACAAAAAAGCAACTCAGGAATATCAAGTTCCTCATTCCACATCAAGTATCCCCTAAAGACTAATACTAGTGATGTAATTTCTAAATAACAACTTTGTATTTGGAGAAAATTACAACTGATCACATAGAATAAAACAAAACAAAACAAAAAATAATTTTTTTACTACTATTTTTCCTACCTTTTTTATGCCTATAAAGGGCATTTTTCCAGCTCTCATTTGCTTCATTTCTTGGATAAAAAAGCTAACAAGATTAACAGCCTCTCTTTCTTCTCACTGGATTAGAGACGTAACAAGATTTCAAATTACACATGCAGAAAAACATTACAGTTGACCTCCTACTAGGTCAAATGTAAATCTTTAAATCCTGCGGGGATGAGTGAACATAAAAAAAAAAAATAATAATTCAACATTCCTTGAGATCTACGGACATTCACACAGTGTGTGAAGGTGGCTTTCTATCCCAGGAAAACTCCCTGGGCGGAAAAGAGCTAATCTGAAGCCTGAGGCCGTGACGTCATCGGGATTAGACTGAGGAATTTGTGAACTAATTCGAAGTACAAACGATACCAGTGTGCCTTCTCCACAGACAGGTGCATTTGAATCTTTACTATTTAAAATAATCAGATGCACTGGAATGTGCCTCAACAATCACACTTTAACCAAATAAAAAATGTCACACATGCAGAAATGTGAATTAGTCCTGGAGTCAAATAGAACAGGATAAGAGAATAAAAAAAAGTTAAATGACATCAGAATACAGAAGCCTGGTTTGTGTTGACTGCCCATAGTTTCCTGTTTGAGGTGTAAAAGCAACAAAGGGTAGTGCTGGGAAATAATTGCTTCTGACAAGATGTCAGGTTATGGGTCAGGAAAGCACTGAAACAAGACAGGAAAAAAATCCTAAGGCTCAAAAATGAGTAAGCATTAAAAATGCTCTCAACGTAATATGATCAAATCCACCATGTTACACCAAACATCTATTTCTACAAACTCAGTTTATATACAAAATCTGCCCAACAAGGAAAACAAGTGGTGAACTTACAAGTTTGTTCTCAGTAACAATGAAAACATTTGTTCTCATGTGAAGAGTTTGAATTTTGATTAAATATAACACAACTGAAGCCAGACCTTGATGATGGTTGGTAAAAAATACAGAACGCTGACAATCCACCCACATCATTCCTGACAAGGTGACGGCAGCATCATGGTTTGGGTTTTGGAGGTAAACCAGTGCAGACAGAAACACCTGGTGCATCATGTGACCTTGAAACAAGGAAATACTTTAGGACTCTAGGAATTTGGGAACAACTCAGAGAATCTGCAGAGATGTGATAAAGTTAACCTCCCTCCTGATCTTCATCATCAGCAGTGTGTGATGATGAAGATCTTCTTCTTCTTCACTTCCTGTTACTTTGAACAGATTCTTTAAACCGTCATCACATCTCCTCCCTACAACTTCAATGTTCTGCTTTCCTTTTTTTCAATCACAAACTTGAATTGTATCTTGCTTTCACAAACGTCCATTTGTGTTTTCGCTAAACCAAACATCCGTCACTCCAGATTCTCTTCCAAATGTTTCTTATAGGTTCACTAGAGGTCACATCAATGTCTAATTCTACCAAACAGCATGTAAGAAACTCCCAAAGGACGAGTCAGAAAGAGAAAAAAAGGTTTCAAAATGAAATGCAACACTTAGTTTGTCCACAGCAAAGAATTAAGCAAATTCAGAAAATAACAAAACACACAGAACCCTGAAAGCTCTGTGAATGTTTTCAGTCGACGCTTGTTCAATCAGACTCACTTGGCAGTGTTACAAGCCTGGGTTTATTTGCTGTGCTTTTAGCTCCTGCTGGCTATTTGCTGTCGTCTTCTGGCCGGAGTTCTGGACGGAGGGAATGTTGAAGCTCAAACTGCTGAAGTTATATATTATTTTCTATTCATTTGTTACATATGGGGTGGCAGAGGTGTTGACCTTTGAGGGTATCCAAGATGACCTCAGTCATTGTGAGGATCAGAACTGGACCACAGGACAGAAAGTGGTTGAGTCTGATAAACTTTCTTTTACATTACAGGAATGTCAGGGAGAGTGAGTGTGTTTCTTTCCTTTTTTGGCACTAATAGAAGAAGGCAGGCTAGGTGTGGAATAATGTCGGCCATGTTTGACTTGGATACCTCGGAAATCTTTCATTTACCAAAATGCTACATCTTCTTAAGCATCTACCTGGATTGTTGTACCAGGCAACTGCCAGCATCTCCAACATGCAATTTAAGTGTTGAGATTATTAGACAAGTACGAACACACATTTTAAATGACCCCGTTAAACAAATAGTAGATATTATAATAGTGTGTGAGGTTGTGATAGTTCTGCTGATTGTTAAGCGTAAAGCCACCAGCCAGCAAAGAGTTTGTTTTGTGCCGTTTAAGTCAGATCAGCTGTAGTTCAGGGTATTTCTACTCACTGTACCCTTTTGCTTTATTAGTTTCAGGAACAACTTCAACACTGTCAACTTTCTCAGAGGAAAAGTCAGTTCAGCCAACCTTACAGAACGGTCGCCTCTGCTGCGATTGTCCCAAGATGACAGGTGAGCGGTTCATCTGCCCTTCGTTTTTGGATATTTACCTGAGGGTTAAGCTTTCCATATATTACATGCATGTTTTTGTGGCATCAGTAACAGCAAAAAGAAAGCCGTAGTAAATGAAGAAATCCTGTGAAAGGTTCAGCAACTTCCACTTTTGCTACGCTGGCAAGCCGACTTATTAGGACACAGCTTTGTTTTTTCTTCTTCCCATCATCACAGAGTGCAGTGTTACAAGCCTGGGGAACTGTTGAAAGTTAAGGCACAGCTTTAATCGTGAAGGCAACAGACACGGTTTTGACCAAATACCTTATTTTTTTGGTCCAAGCTCATATCCAAGTCAGCCACTGAATTCCTTTAGTGACCTGAACTGGACACTAAATGTGTGGTGCTGTGGACGGGAGATGTCAAATCATGAGGAAGAGTCTAAACTGCGCAGGTTGAATCCAGAAATTGAATCAAAAAGTGCATCAACAAAGCACAATTATGCAACCAGGTTATCGCTACATTTTGTTTTAAATGTTCTATATTATATATATATTTTAGTTATAGTTGTACATTTTACATGAAAAATACTTGGCATTTTAACAAACGTGACTGCATTAAAATAAAAAAGCTATGTCCTTGGGTTTTTAATCTCAGAACTGTCCTTTTCCTGTCTGTGGGACTGAACGTTTGGTGACTGGTATGGGCTTATTGTTCTTTAAGTATTACGTACATGACAGTACATGAGCCCAGCTTTGATGGAGCAGAGGAGCCGTGGGACAACTGCTGCATGGACACAGAGAGACGTTACCGCCTGGGCAGTGAGGTGGCCAGCCTGTCGCACTCCAACTCCTCAGAAAAGTACGAGACGTTGGAAAATCTCAACCGCGGCTTCAGACTCGCCAGCAGTATAAAGTACGACTCTCCACCTCTTCTTACAGCATTCATTATTGTGACAAATCACATTCTGAAGTCAAATCTACAGGGTTTGAAGCCACGGACTTACAGCAAGCTTACAGCATCACTTATTTCTATGTCCGACCTTTGTTTTCTCTCCAGATGCTGCCTCAGAGTGTCCAAGGTCGCGGCTATGTTTGTGGTTGTTGTCCTCTCCAGTGTAAGTTAGCTACTAGAACAAAAATAAAATGAAATAAAATAAAAGTAACTTCAAGGAGACTAAAGCAGCAAACTGTAAATAAATGTTCTGTAATCCATTGTAATCATTTCAGCTCTTATTTGCTTGTATTTTAAAAAGTTTCATTGAAATCATTCCATTGGTTGAGATCTACAGCTAATCCTGGGAGATAATTAGCTTAGCATAGCACGGTCACTGAAAGGTGATTCGAATGTCTTCAAAAACACTTAGAGAGGAAATTTGAATTAAATTTGAAAGCAGCCAAACAATTGGTCAACTTAATCTCTTGCTTTGAATAAACTTCTTGTTTCTCTTAAGACACATCGTTTCTAGCTACAAGCTGGCCCTGCTTGGCACTTCTGACTCAGAAAATGAGAAATTAGTCATGATCCCTGTTGCCGTCACACCAGACTGGGGTCCACCAGAGTGTGTGTAGAGGTCTCCATTACAAGTGACGGAGCAAAAAAGTGTGTGTGTCTTGACTGCAGTGTTTAGGAGTCCGGTAGCAGTGTAATCTCATCGATTTGTCGTCATGACAAGTGCATGTTTTACATCGGTTTCGAGAGCGAGGGTCTATGATGCTGATGGTTTTCATCTGGTCTCAGCTGTTCTTCAGTATGTACCCGGATCGGGACAATCCCTGGAGGATGCTGGCAGTCTCACCGACAGACAGCTTCTGTATCCTTTCTGCTGTTCAGTAAATGCTTTTTAAAAGGACTTTTTTTTTATCTTTATTTGAAGGTGAATTGACAGGAAATTGGGTTGTGAGAGAAGGAGGAAGTCAATGGGGGAATGACTTGAACTTGTGACGGTTACTTAGAAGACAGAGGCCTCCGTACATGAGTCTCTAACCCGCCACCTGTGTGCTGAAGACACTCGCTGCTGTTATAGTCTTCAGTCAGAAAGAAACACGTCAAATATCCAACAGAACTTTATAGAAACGACAGTGAAGAGGACAAGCTCAGCACACGGGACATGGTGGATCTTTTCATCCCACAAAGGATTTACTGTCAGCAAAGTGTCTGCCTTTTTCTCTTGACGGTGCCAATCTCTCAGCCATGAACGTGACAGACTTTCGGGATAACGCCTTGCTGAAGCTACAAGTGGCGGGGCCTTTTGCAGGAAGGGCCGCAGACTCCGCCTCCCAGGAGTTCGTCCTGATCCAGGTGGAGCAGGCTGAGGAGCCGGGGCAGCGGAGAAGGAGAACTCAGCAGGTCAGAGTGGCCATTTTGGCAATATTGATTTATGTCATTTGAAAATGTTATCTGCTAAACTTTGGTTTCATTACTATCTGAACTTATCTAGTTCTTTTAAATCAACACTAAACTCCCATCTGTTTAGAGTTGACTTTGATTAGTAAAAGGTGACACATTGATCAGTTTGATGCCTTTTGGCGATTTTGATGATGACATTTGACAAAATGTAATGTTTATCATTTGGTTCATAATTGGTGACCGTATGATGTTCTTATTACATAAAGCACTTTGAACTGCGCTGCTGCTGAAACAAATAATCTTGACTTGTGATTTATGTTCTTTCTTAGTCTCAGTTATGGTAATGAGACCATAACAACATGTCACAGTTAGTCTTATAAATATTATTAAGCTTTTATCATTGACCATAAAAAGTCAATGATTGAGCTCTGTAAGTCAGAGCTGACACTTTAACGTAGTGATCCTGACACTATTTGCTTTTGTCTTGCGCAGGTTTCCCAATGAACTGAGTGATTTTCACCGTAACAGTATTCGGATAAATAATATTTATTATCATGATTTATGAACATTTTAATTATTTGCTCTGCTGTTTGTTACCAGGTGACTCATAACTGGACCATTCCCCTTCATCCTGAACGAAGTGACCAGAGAGTGTCAACGAGAACCTTTGAGATGCTCAGAAGGTAACAAGAAGATTTACTGTGGATTGCAAGAACTTCCATACAACTAGATAGAAAACAAACTACACAGTGTCCCGATATGTACTTATTTGCTTTCCCAGACGAGCCAATAGGAGCCTCTCTAACCTTATGCGAGATGTCATGGCGACAGAGTTTGTAGTCTTGTAAATAGAGAAAACCTGTGCAGAACCTTCTTTTGTACTGCGACACGGCAGGATGTCTTCCACAGCACTGGAACCTTTTCCTGAGTCCAACTAGAGCTGAAGAGCTGGTTTGGGGCGACAGAGCAGCTCTCACCCTGTGAGCTGGTGAGGGCTGATGGGAAGATGGATGGAGCCAAACACAGAGCAATCTTTGAGACGGGAGTGGAGTTCAGCTGTTCTGACCTTAATCCGAAGTAGAATTTGTGGCAAGAGAAGAAAAATGATATTTGTGGTTTTTGTGCTTTTGTAGAAGAAGAATTGGCAAGAATTTTATTCCTAAAATGTATACAGGCTGTTTTACGCAGTGTTGACTAAAGGAGCTGGAGACGTATTACACTTTTCAGATTTTATTTGTGAGAAATCCCACAGACGTTTCACATTTTCTTTAGCAAATGATGCGTTGCTTTGTGTTTAGCCTGTTACATAAAATTCAAATAAAACTCACTGACATTTTCAGAGCACTATATTCTGACATTTTAATGCTCCTCTTTCCAGAGAGGCTATTTTAACATGACAATAATGACTTTTATGCTCCTTTTAAGAAATTGCTGTATATTTTCACCTGACCTTGAAGAACAGCCTGCAGCCACATTTATGGAAACATGCAATGAAAGAAAATGATCCTCCATTTTCTTTGCTGCTGTGCCGTTTCATTTCCGCACCCAGTGACCCCATCGTCATCACGATTCAGGCCTTCCTGCAGGATAACGACGTGGTGCCTCTGTCCATGACCCACCAATCGCTCTACGTTACGAAGGAGACCCAGGTGGCCATCGCGGGAATCATCCTGGCCGGGGTCTATGTTCTCATCATCTTTGAGGTAAATGGCCTGATATGCTGCTGGTGATGAACGGGTTTTTGTCCTCTGTCTGTGGCACAGTTTGCAGAATGTCATCCTAAAGTATTTATAACACACAAGACGTTGTTACAGCAGTGGAAGGAACACACCTGTGCTTCTGTCTGGAAAGACATTTGCTGTTTGTTATGTGGCCCTAATCGACAATTTATCTAAAATGCAACATGTATTTTTCTTTTACAGTTTTGGCTTAATTACTGCTTTGAATATGTTGTTTTTTTCTGCAAAAGTCCTTTTTTTGAGTCTATACTCCAGTTGACAATTTATTGTTTACTAAAATAATCGGTTAATTACGATTAATCTGATTAATCGCAATTAATCGATTAATCTGATTAATCACGATTAATCCTATTAATCACTTCAGCCCTAATCAGTTGCATTATGTTTTATGTGAAGATTTAACTTTCCTAAGTAATGATGTACAACAAAGCAGAAAAATAATAATAAAAAAATCTCTGGCATTTTGTTCTATTTGGTGGGAAAACGAGTTTGATTTTATAGAAAAGTCTGGCTTCAGTTTTAAATTACATGAAATAAAATACAAGCTGGTATCCATGATGCTTCGATGCTTATGGAGTTTCATATTACTCCAGGTATTTCCATCATGCAGTTGTGGGCTTGTTGTCAACAGCGCAGTCCTCTCAGAAACATCCTGGAAGCACGACTCGTCTCTAAAGGAGTTAATACGGCGTTACACTCAGGCTGGCCATTCTCACTTTTAGCTTATTAGTCACAAATACCAAGGGAAGCTCTTTTGGTCACTTTATGCATGTCTGACTATGGTCACCACCAATGTGACTCATGGTAATGTAACAGCAGCAAAGAACTGATTACAAGTGGGCATTTGTTGAGGTTTAGGAGAACTGTGTGAGAGAACAGCTCCCTCTACTGATGACTTACTTACTAAGGTTTTCTTTCTTTTATACACAAATAAAAGAAAATATCACTGAACCACAGAGGAACCTTTTTAAAGTAAAAAACAAAAAAGTGGTCTTACACCAGTGTCCAGTAGCAGTTTTTAAAATGCATCATATGGCCTTTTGCCCAGGGCAGCACATCCAGGAGGGGGCAATGGGACAAAAGTTTAGGCTAAAATTTCAGATCTTTGAAATCTTTTATTGGTAAAAACAAAAACATTTTCAATACTAATTGAAAATGTATTGAATACAATATTGTATTTCAATACAATACTAAGCTGCATAGTGGTGCAGTTGGTAGAACTGTTGCCTTGCAGCAAGAAGATTCTGGGTTCGATTCTCAGCCCCGGCCTTTCTGCATGGAGTTTGCATGTTCTCCCTGTGTATGCGTGGGTTTTCTCCGGGTTCTCCGGTTTCTTCCCACAGTCCAAAAACATGACTGTCAGGTTAATTGGTCTGTCTAAATTGGCCCTAGGTGTGTGTGTGTGCCTGGTTGTTTGTCCTGTGTCTCTGTGTTGCCCTGCGACAGACTGGTGACCTGTCCAGGGTGACCCCACCTCTCGCCCGGAACGTCAGCTGGAGATAGGCACCAGCAACTCCCGACCCCATTAAGGGACAAGGGTGTAAGAAAATGGATGGATGGATTTTCAATACTTTCTTGGCATCAGTGAAAAGTAATGACTGGGCTATCATACAGTTATTAGAGTCAATGCTTCCCATAAAATACATATTGGCAGCAATATAATGTTTTTATGTTTGCAGGACATGCTTAGTCAGGGGGGAGCCGGCATGCATGTCTGTGTGTTGGGAAACAGACGATAACCTCTTGCCACCTTTCACTTGTTTCGTCTCTCCCACAGACACTTTGACTTTCCCACATGTGCATCAGTCATTTGGTCTTTCCTCCTCCCCAGTGTCAGTCCGCTTTGGATTTAATTAAAACGAGGCCGTCTCCCTGATCCTGGCAGGGCGTGAACTCACACAGCTGTTCCAGGGAGGACAGGAAGAGGAAAGGAGAGGAAGAAGACAGCGCAGTTATGATCCGCACAGACGCCGTCGGTGTTAATGACGCGTCCGCCGTCGTTGAAAGTCTCTGCCTTTGTGCCGTGCAGATGGCTGTGCGTTTTCGTCGAGCCGCTGCTTTATTATCCCCATCAGGTCTCAGGTTTTGTCTCGGCACTGACACGACCGTCTTAATGAGAGAAGCCTGCGCTGCTTTGTCATTCGGGACATCACAAAAGGAATCCACTGGTGTTGGTAATTGGACACTAACTGGGTTCTCTATTAAAACGTTCAGGGAAGACCGACGTAAAGAGTCACATTTCCATTTTATCTGCCATGACAAGAGAAAGAGAAGCTTTTGTTCTTCTTCTCCTCATTCATTATTTCAACAGATCTGTCCAGACAGTTTTCAGACTGTCTGTAGATTTTTATCATTAATAAAGCCTAATAAGGTTCAGTTTAATTTGGAGTATTCAGGAGGATTCGGATTAAAGACTGTGAATATTACAGTAAAGATATTTAAAGTTTTTATAGAGGCAGTAATATCAATGTTGAAACGTGTGTGCTATATTTAAATTTAAATTAAAACTATTTTTTATGACCTCTGATAACAGGACACATTTTTGCTGTATTCACATTGCGTTTATTTTGTGTCTTGAGGTTTTGTCTTAGGTGAACACAACAATCTAAAACAATCTGTTAAAAACCAGACATGGGGAACATTTTTCACTGTTGTGCAAGTAAAAAAAAAAAACAGGAAGTAAAAGTGGCAGATCTTTGTTTTTGAAAACACGACATTAAATAAAGAGGTGGTTTAGTTTACTGCTTTCCAGACGTTCCTCACAAGCTGCCTGCTTCATCATCTGACACACCCTGCTTGGCTGTCATGATGGATGCTGTTAAAGGAAGGCGACTTTGTGAAGTCATCTTCTGCTGCTGTTTGTCCTTGAGAGCCACAAAATGACTGTGTTTGATTAGATCCTCCTACTGAACAGGATTTCCTTGGTGTGAGCTTCTTAATGTTCCTGAAGTAAATCAGCTCCTCTACTGAGAATGTCTAAAACACAGACGTAAAATAAGCATGCAGTTTAATCAAAACGGATACAGCAAGGACAACCAAACACCCACCTGGTATCCAGGACAAAACAAATTATAAAAGGCTGCAAAAAAAACAACAATAACAACATTAAGTATACCATCAGTTCTTAACCAAAGTAGTTCCTCTTACAGAAATCTATTCTGGAAAGGAAGACACTAACTGGCATGAATGTTTTTAAGATAATAAATCGTGTTTTTATAAAAAATTAAGCGAAATTATTTTCAAAAATTTTAATAAAGGCTTAATAAATTTCAAATAATGTTTAAAAGATGGTCAAGTGCAGTGGACCACCATGTGACCTATCCCTAACTTACCCTAACCCACATGGTTACTTACTCTTACCACCTAACCCAATCAACAATAATCAGTTTAGGTTTAATCAGTTGTTTTAGATTTTGATCAAGTAAGGTAAAAAAAAACTTCAATAACTCCTTAATTAACCCTCAAATATGAAATTATGACACATCCATTAAGATGCCAACTTCAGCACAATTCACCAAACATGGTTAAAGACTTTAGTTCCTGAAACTCATTAGGCTGTTGAGATCATAAAGGAGGAGCCATCACCTCACTGACTGTCAAATATTTCTGCAAACACGCAATGCAAGACTTTAGAGATGGTTTATTGTTTTCTATAAACATTTATTAGCAACTGCTCGCTAAACCAAGCAACATTCTTGGGTAAGAAAGGTCAATTACCTCTGTTT
This sequence comes from Micropoecilia bifurca, assembly GCA_903067075.1. Taxonomy (NCBI): domain Eukaryota; kingdom Metazoa; phylum Chordata; class Actinopteri; order Cyprinodontiformes; family Poeciliidae; genus Micropoecilia; species Micropoecilia bifurca. The sequence continues at coordinate 8,821 of CAEGAF010093596.1, read as the reverse complement.
GAAATACATGTTGCTAACCCGTTAACGCTGTGCATGTCAATTTACAGATTGTGCATCGCACTCTGGCTGCCATGTTGGGCTCGTTAGCAGCTTTAGCCGCCCTGGCCATCATTGGTGATGTAAGTCTCTTAAAAGCTTTCAGATCAGGCGCCTTGTTGAGGTAAAACTCAGTGAAACTTAAAACCTGTTTGGCAGATCTAAAACTGCTGGTCATCGAATGGTTGTAAAGTAAAATGTTTCCCCCTTTTTCATCGGTAATACAAATACCAAAGACCTCCAGCTTTTTATCAACATATTCTGGTTGGTGAAAGCCAGTCAAACACCGGATCAGACTGAATGATCTTTAGTGTGTTTTATTCACAGAGGCCCAGCCTGGTCACTGTGGTGGAGTGGATCGACTACGAGACGCTGGCTCTGCTGTTTGGCATGGTGAGAGTCACAAAATGCATCAAGACGTCTTTTATGGAGAATTTAAAGGCTGTCACAGTTCAGCTCAGATGGAAACTGGCATTAAAATAAATAAATAGATAAACATGCTCGTTTTAGACAAATTGGGATTTTTATTTAAATTTGAATCCATTGTAGCTGCCACACAGTCAACCTTTTCCTGATTACATATATTTTTGTCTTTCAGCACTTATTAAGCTCACATCAATTTATCATCCATGGTGACTGCATTAAAAAAGATGAAGGTGACGTTGTTGTGTTTTTTTAAAGCGATGTGACCTTTTTCCTCACAGATGGTGCTGGTGGCCATTTTTTCAGAGACAGGCTTCTTTGATTATTGTGCGGTGAAGGTGAGTTCATGGAATAATGAGGACAATTAGAAATGGTTATTGTGTTAATGAAGATAACCAACACAATCAATCAATATTGAGTCCATTCAGAGTTGCTGACATTTAAGTGCATCAGTGTTTTTGTATTTTTAATTGTTATTATTATTTTTTTACCTTTTACCATGTGGCATAGTGGTGTCTTTGAAAATAGCTGCAAAATAAAAAGCTGCTGTTAAGCTGCTTCTGCTTTTTCTTTTTAAACTTACAACCCAGCAATTATGGTTTGGGTTTTAGTCGGGTTTGGTTTGGATAATTGTTCCCTTTTTTTTTTTTATTCAAGTTTTTATTGAGGAACAACATTAAAAGTATGCATCACATTTGTTCACAGAAAGTGGAACAGTCTTGTACAATCTTCTAATCAGTATGTTAAATTAATCTATAGCATACCTCTTCAGGAGATTATCCCAGCTCCAGTTATAAATGTTCCCTTTTCATTTATTTCTCCTCCACCCCAGTTCCACACAGGAGAGTAGGGAGGACAGAGTTTGTACAAGTCTGTATCATATCAGAATAACTTTTTCCAACCGCAAAACAAATAATCAAAACCGAACAGAGTACCTAAGGAACAATGGGTGTCACTTCACTTTCATTAGTATCAGATCTAGTGTTCATGAAAGTCCGCCACGGGGTCCAACACCTTTCGAATTTATCTTGTTCCAGTTTCAGTGCAAATGTCAGTTCTTCCATCTTGTGAATATCTTGGATGATGTTTATCCAGTCTTCTAGGGTGGGGGTTTTGTCAGTCATCCATTTCCGAGTGATTGCTTTTTTACCATCACTTAGCATTATGTTGAACATGTATGTCTTATAGAATCCCCTTACACACTTTGATCGTTTGCCCAGAATCATAGTTTCAAAGTTTGGAGCTAAATCGGCCCCAATAACAGTCTCCATACTTTGTTTGATTGTCTTCCAATAGGAAGAAAGCTTAGGACAGCTCCAAAAGATATGAAGATGTCCAGCTTGTTTTGACCCACATAACCTCCAGCATGTTTTGTCCGAGCCTCTGAACTTCTGAGCTGGTGTTTTGAAGAAGAGTGCAATTGTTCCCTTTTTAGAAATGAAATCATGTTTTGAAAACTTCCTTTTGGATTTGCTCAGGTTATCTGTGTCAAAAGTTTATTTCATGATATATAAAATTAATTATTTAATGATATATTTATTTCCTTAACTGTGTCACTTTTAACCCTCCACAAAGGTGCAGATGAAGACATTCTTATTCATTACATTTCATTAAAAGCTTGCTAATATTATCTTTAGCATATTTTAATGTAGTGTCTGATTTGTGTTTTTTTTATATTATTTAATCATATTTTATGGTTCAAACTTTGTTTTTGTGAAGCTTTTTGCAATTCTTAAGTGTGAAATGTGACAATTTAACATAACTGGGCCACTAGTCATAGCAGAATAATCCATTATTAGTTAACCTTTTGCATTAACCTTGTCTTATTGTGGTATTTCTTCAGGCCTACCAGTTGTCCAGAGGGAGGGTTTGGCCTATGATCATCATCCTGTGCCTGATTGCTGCCATCCTGTCTGCCTTCCTGGATAATGTGACGACCATGATGCTTTTCACTCCCGTCACCATCAGGTAGAGCGTAGAAATAAGTAAAAAAAGAGAAGTTTTTCCTTCATGCTTTAAATTGTATCTCAAAATGAAAATATGTCCTGCAACAACAAATAAATTTGAACTACTCACGGGTGAAACGATTAATTGGATTAATCCAATAATAAAAAAAAAATAGCATTTTTAAATGTGTCTTTTAATGTATTTCTAATATTATGTGAGAAAAGGCGTGAGTGAACAGTTTTCAGAATGCACCAGTTTTTTTTGTTGTTGTTTTTTTATCCGATTAATCGTCAGAACACTGGATAGAACAATCGATTACTAAAATAACCGTTAGTTGCACCTTCCGCCCCGGTAGGGTTAGGATCATAGATGGTCACAACATAAACAATTTTCAAATATCCGTGTCCTGACTCCTCAGCTTTGAAACAGGGCGAACATAAAGGACGTAACACTTTCATCTTTACATTTCCGTTTTTTTTTTTTATTCTTAGGTTGCCGTCCACTGCTCCACGCAATCTAATCAAGCACCATTCTGTGGTGATTTTACAGGTTGTGTGAGGTGCTTAATCTAGACCCCAGACATGTCCTGATTGCAGAAGTAATCTTCACCAACATCGGAGGGGCCGCCACAGCTGTCGGAGATCCACCCAACGTGATTATCGTGTCCAACCAGGGCCTGCGCAGAGAAGTAGGCACTTTCACAGCTCTGAGAGCTTAAACACGAAACACTGAAACATCCCAGCAGCTCAGCTCAGCGTAATCTGACACATAAACCAAACACTCTGGGAGAACCGCTTTATGTGTGTGTGTGAGTGTGACATGGTGAAAGAGAAATTGCTGATTTATCCGTGCAGATGGTTCAGGGTTGGAGAATGATGAACCCGTTCGGTGTAAATGTAACACTTTCGTGTCACATTTTCAATCAGCTTTCAGTTTCTGTTCCCTCTGCTGAGTGAAGTGAACTAGTCCCCGTCGTTTCTGAGGCCGGTTCAAATTCCGACACCGGTGACATTAGAGGAAAGTACAGCGGGGTCGAGTCCAACCAAAGCATGGCTGAAAATGAGCAAACGGAGTCAGAGACCAGATGTGATCAAGAGGCAGAAAGCTGAGTAAACCAGAGACTGTAACTGGGGTTTGCAACTCTACAGAGTAAAAATGCAGGGAAGGTAAACTAAGACTGTTTTCACACCTGATGGCAATCTACCTGTGATAGACTGCACACCTGCAGTCTATCACAGGTAGATTGCAGGTGTTTTCTTTAGCCAAGGACAAGAAGCTGGTCAGAGCTGACAGGAGAAAGGGTGAAGCTAAATACAGGACAGTGTTGGACGAGAACCTGCACTAGACGTTAGACTGGGCGAGAATGACAGCTCCAAATCAAACCAGGAACGTGTGGCGAGACTCGAATTGATGTTTAGAGACGTCCTCCATTCAGTCACACTGAATTGGAACCATTTTGCAAAGGAGAACAGGCAAAATTTCAGTCTTTAAGCTGGTTTACAGAGCAGAAAGGTTCCAACTGCTTCTTCAAAAGCACCGAGAATCAGAGGGGAAATACAAAATGGATGCCACGCTCTTTTGCTTTCTGCTCTGTACAATTAAATTAAAATAAGACACTCAAACAGATTGTGGTCGACACTCTTCTGTTGACGGTTTCCATTCCTTTTTGTGGAAATGTAAAGTGAATCGCTTTCCCCTGACGGACTCTGTGTGCTGACGTTCAGCGAGGCTTGGAGTGGCCTGCGAGTGGCACATCCTCAGGACCCGTCTGATTACCGGAGACGCTGTCACTTCTGGTGCTAAGCGTAAATCAGAGCGTAATCTGCTTATTTGTTACATTGATTGAGTGCAGAGTGCTTGTAGTGTCTGAGATCTGCAGAGGAAAAGTTGTTTTTAAAACTGCATCAGAAAGTCCCACTGAGTCAATCAGCAGTTTGTCACTGTTAGAAAATGCCACGGACCCGTTGGCTCTTTGTAAACCACACCGCTCTGCTTTATATACTCAGAGGTCTGCAGTGCCGCAGCCCTGGAAGATGTGACATTTTGCCAGCTGCTTGGTTTGGCGTCAGTCCAGAGCGTGTGACATTTTGTCCCTTAGCATGTGTGGCGGTGTGTGGTTGGCTCCGGTGCGCCGCGGCGTTCGTGGTCCGCTGTGGGACTTGTTCTTTCCCAGGTGTAAGCACAGCAGGAGAGGAGCAACATCATGGTCGTTCTGTCATGTCTGGACTCTGATAACCTCTGCTTGTGGCTCAGCATCCAGTGGTTTCACTGCTGCACATGAAAGTTTGGGACAGGGCCGGTCCCAGCCTTTATGGGGCCCTAAACTGCTTTTTTTTGGAGGGGGGTTGGAAGGACATAACAACATGTCTATGTGTGTGACATACCTACCATTGTTAGCATCATTTGTAATTTGTAATTAGCATGTGTTATACCAGTGCCATTATGACTGTTGATTTTAACCTTAAACTTTGAAACGCCTTGCTGCTAAAATGTGCTATACAAATAAAATTTGATTGATTAATTGATTAAAGGAGTAATGAAGTTAAAAAAAATTAGATTTTGAAATGCAGAGTTGTATTTAACTGTGCCATTTTAATTGCCATCAGCTTATAATCCCTAAATGTAATATCTTATGTTTCCCCAACAGTGGAAGCAGCTGTCAACAGCAAGCGATGAAGCCTTATTGTTTCCCCATCTGTAACAGCATTTAGACTCAGTTTGCAATATTCATTGTTATTTAAAATATATGTATATTTATCTATTATGCTAGTTTGGTGCTCCTCGGGGCCCCCTGGTGGTGTGAGGTGTGGTGGTGTGAGGGGGGCAGGCGCTACGCAGCTGCTTAGCTCGCATTGCCTTGGGCCGGCCCTGCGTTGGGAGAAATGTAACTCCAGGAAGCATGGGCTTTTTAGTGTTTTTTTTTTACTTTCATATAAAAACAAAAAAATTCCCACACTGCAACAGCGTTAAATCTTACAGATATGATCTAGTTTCTACTGCAAATATCTTAGTACACTTGAAATAAGATAAAACTAAGTCACAGCAACGTTAACTCTTCAGCAAGAAATGGATGCTTTTTAAGTCAGCAATTTCTTAATATTGTGAAAAAGCTACTGGTTATAAGTGAAGTTCACTGCCAGTGGAACAAGACATTTTCCCCATATTATAAGCTAAAATGTCTCTGGCAGATTCCTTCACTCTGAACTGGTTCTTTTTCATCAGTACTAAAATGGTAAATGGACTGAACTTATATAGCGCTTTTGTAATCATCTTGACCACTCAAAGCGCTTTACATCCATCCGTTCACACACAGCTACACACCGATATGCAGGCACATCAACATGTGGCTGGAATCGAACCTTCTGACGATACTCTTCCCACAGAGCCACAGCTGCACATGTTGTGGTGAAAAGTCACTTGTAAGTTAGTTTTGTCTTATTTCAAGTCTACTAAGGTATTTGTACTAGAAACTAAACCAGAAATACCATTTAGTGTTTTGCACTGTCAGATCTCAGCAGACAGAGAGCAGGTTTTGTTGCAGGAGTGAAGCAGTAAGGTGACACAGTGAGAGTCTGTGTGACACATCGTCATGAACCTCATATGAGAGGCCTGGCAGATCCTCCACTACGTCGCATTTGATTTATGCCTGATGGGCTCATTTTCCACTTGGATCCTGCAGGTGTCACTATTAACCAGTTTTACATATTTCTGATTGTAAGTATTCAGAGCAGACCAACTAAAACAGCAGGTTTCCTGTTTTGCTTTTGTGCTAAGAGGATGAACTTGACTTGACCTGACATGGACGTATTTGAAAAGTGACTCAGATGGATAAAATCTTCCCTGAGCTTTACTCTGGACTCTCTAGTTTTTCCCCCGCTCATCTCATGCATCATCAGTAATTTTTTTATGTGCTACAACTGACTGCAGGACCCAGTTTGTGGCACCAGGACATGAGCAGGAGAGATTTGTAAAATCCTAACTGTTTTTGTTTTGTTTTCTTTTTTTCCCTTCCTTGTTGTGTTACAGGGAATAGACTTTGCCGGCTTCACAGGCTACATGTTTCTTGGAATATGCCTCGTCCTCCTCACCTCCTTCCCTTTCCTCAGGATGCTCTACTGGAACAAAAAACTTTACAACAAAGAGTCCATTGAAATAGTTGGTGAGTCACTCATTTGGACCACAGAAAGAGTTTAATGGGCTGTGAGTTGAGGGCAATAACCTGAAAGAAACGCTGCTGCTTCTGTGTTTCCGCAGTAGTTTGAACTGTAAAAAAAAAGAAGATATATTCAGCTTTTAGTCTGGTTTGGGTTTTTTTTTCAGCATTTGTGACAAACTAATAGTTATCGTGACAGGTTTGCACAAGAGAAAGTATTTTTTTATGCTACATGCAGCAGATTATTTTTTTTAAGTTTCCAGCGACAGAATCACATAAACACAGTCCTCAAACTTCTTGATTCTTAAGTTCAACGTGTATTACTGGCTTTTTATGTAACAGACCAACACAAATAAGTTAGATTGCGAAGTGAAAGGAAGTACACAGAATTAATTAAACTAATTGAAAATATGCTATAATTTGTGATTGCAATGAACTTTGAAAAACGTTCTAGATGTAATTTAAAAACCATTTTCAAACACTGCTGTTGTAGCTTCAGGAAAAAGACGCTGACCATAGCATCAGCAGCTGGTGTCCAACATCGTTTGCGTCGTTTGCCTCGGCTCACCGTCCTCAGTGGAGTCTGGTGACCTCACTGCCCTGTCCAGGGCGCCGCCAGGCCAGAGTCAGAAGAGCCTTTTCACTCTGACGCTCAGCTGTTCATCATTTCCACTAGCAGGTGGTAACAAATGATTTGCTCGCCCAACGTGCAGCCTGAGATCAGCACGTAACTCACCTCTCCTATTGTCCTGCTGTCTGAACAACAACTCCTCTAATGCGCTGCACCGCACTTGTTTTAATGTATCTTTTTAATTATCCGGCAGCGGATACGTTCGTCCGTCCCTGAAGACCTGCTGTCCGGAGTCAGAGGAGGCTCATTTAAAAGGAATTAGGAGCACAGAATATATTTGCTTTGCAGAATGATTTTGTCTTCCATCCAGGAATCTATATTTTCTTGTGCCGTAATCCTCTCCATTCAAGGCCCTGCGGACTTACATAATGGGGACACTAATAAAACAGACATTTGTGGGAGATTCTTTTTTTTTTTTTTTTTAACAATTCTTCCCTGCTTTGAGAGAATCCCACCAGGGGATCATTAAAGCGGAGACCACCAGGCTTTCCTGTGGTCACCTCAGCTCTCTCATTAAAGGAGAGGCAGGCCAACTGTTTGCTGCCACACTGAGCTAAAAGAAGCCGTTCCCACTCATGAGGGGCCCGTCCCATTCGGACCTGATAACCCATCTGTAAATCCCAACCCCGTGGAATCTCCCGCCTCTCCGCCAGCTTGACATTCAGCATGTGGGTAAATCGGCTCCAGCCCCCCTGCCACTCCTGGTAATTGTGTGGATTTGCTTACAGGAAGGTTTTTGTGTTTTTTTAACTCCTCCACTTAGATCCTGTTTAGGTCACCTAGCAACCTTCTAAAAAAAGACGACTCCCACTGATGTTTGCATGAGAGTCCAGCACCCTCAGGCTGTATCTCTGTTTCAGCGTTGGCTGTCTCCGGGCTGGTCAATATGCTGCATTAGTCCCTCTATGGGGGACAGTGTAGCATATTGACCACCAGTGTCTTCTCATTCGGTCTCAGCTGTCGGCCGTTTTGCCCTGTGAATGTACTGAACTTTATGGCTCTGTTGCTGTGAAGCGCAAAACCGTGAAAAATTCAGCTCAGTTCAAGCTCTGTTGAAGACAGAATCCTAGTCCTGAAAGATGAATCATTACGTATTTAGTGCGTTATTTAATCGTGGTTCAAGCTGAATAAAGTTTTAAAGAAGTACAGAACCTTCATGAAGTGCTGCAGTAGGTGCCGCGAAACAAAAAATTGAATTGTATTTAGAATTTCAGTGACTGATTTAATTCTTCCACAGAAAGTGTTAGACACAAAGTACTTCACGTTTCACATGTTTTGTCTTTTAAGTTTAAATTACCAGTAAACAAGGGTATAAACATACAGAAATGTATTTTTTACTCAAGCAAGCCACTTTGTGTCAAAATTGCATATTTAATTTATTACAAAGCACATTACTAAACACACACATACACACGCATATAAATAGTTACTCCACTTATATGGAGTAAAAGGTATATATATATATATATATATATATATATATATATCCATCCATCCATCCATCCATTTTCTTGCACCCTTGTCCCTTAGTGGGGTCGGGAGTTGGTGGTGCCTATCTCCAGCTAACGTTCCGGGCGAGAGGCGGGGTTCACCCTGGACACGTCGCCAGTCTGTCGCAGTATATATATATA
>CAEGAF010093583.1:0-32580 GCA_903067075.1 Micropoecilia bifurca | reverse complement strand
ACTTTTACTTAAGTAAAATGTTAATGTGGTACTTTGACTTTTACTTGAGTACATTTTTGACTGTGTATTTGTACTTTTACTTAAGTAAATTTTTTGAGTACTTTCTCCACCACTGCTTGTGAGTATTTTCCCAACTGACTTGGGAACAGTGTGGGTATGTATATTCAGAGGTTTCTCCGAAGTAACCTTCCTATTCGGCCAAGTCTGCTATATTTTACCGGATTTTTTTTTTTTTTTTTTATTTTGGGATGTTTGTCGTCCAAGAGGTACGTCCGCTTGAAGCGGGGTCCCGTTGTCGGCGTAACAGTGACTCAAAAAACATCACTAAAAAAAAAAAAAAAAAAAAAAAAAAAAAAAACTAAACCTTTAATCTTAACACAGTCTATGGTTTTAACATTGTAGAACATCTGTAGCTGTTACAGGAGATTAAAAACATTTTTTAATTTATTAATTTTTTTTTAACCCTTATTCGACGTAAGGAAGGGGGCGTGTCGTGTCGTAAGGTGCCGTGACCCCACGCTGGTGGGTGACGTAGACGAGCTTTTCCAGGAAAATAAACACACAGTCGCTCCAAGATGGCGCCTCAGTCCGCCTTCCGAGTGGCGCTCCTGGTGTCCTTCTCGGTTCTCCTCACCGTCGTGCTGGGCTTCGGGCTCCCCGCTCTCCTCAACGCCGTCATGAGGTTGCTGGGACTGCCGGAAACGAGCGTGACCGAGTGCATCGTCGTGATCTACGCGGCTTTTGTGCTGTATGTCGCGACGCCTCGATTTCCCAGGGGATCAGTTGAGGTGAGGGGGACAAATCGGAAACGTGGTGATTTATGATCGTACTACACACGAGGAATGTGTCAATATGCACAGCAAATTTCTGAGGGGAAACGTCAGGACTTTAGATGGTCAGAAAATCTCCTTGAGTGCAAAGGATTAACCTTGCAAAGTCGGATGCAGATCTGTACCTGATAATCTTATTTACAGTGAAGTCTTTATTATTTTTTTTCTTTCTGTTTTATAGGTTAAAGGAAAAGCAGTGCTTATTACAGGTTGTGACACTGGGTTCGGTCTTTCACTTGCGAAACATCTGCACACGCTCGGTTACACGGTCTTTGCTGGGTGTCTGCTAAAGGTAATAAATAATCTAATCCTTTTCAGAACAACTGCATTAAAATCATTTTGGTGTTTTTTTTTTTTTTTTTTTTTTTTCAAAATGAAAACTAAAGTGTGGCGAGCCGATGCTTTGCAGGAGCACTTGTTGCTGCCACTGAAGCTTTGGGGAACATCTGTCAGTTTTGCACACAGTGACTAAAAATTCTTTGCAAAGCAAATAAAGCTCTATCAGAAAGCAAAGTCTGATTCTGAAATTTTCATAAAATTTCCAGATTTGTGGAGTGCACGATTAGGGTTTTCCTTGCTAGATTTTCAATGCGGTTGCATGAAGTTACGAAAACATGCAATTGTGACACTTAAATGGAGGATTTACTAAATGTTGTTTATGAATGGAGGATTTACTAAATGTCGTTTATGAGCCTGACTATATTCTTGACGTCATGCAGGACAAAGAGGGAGACGGTGCCAAGGAGCTTGAGGAATTTCATTCAGATCGCATGAAGGTGGTGCAGCTTGACGTCTGCAGTGATGAGCAGGTGAAAAACGCTGTTGAATATATCAAAGGCAACCTGGAAGACTCACAAAGAGGTAATGTTAAGAGTTTATTACCCCTTAATCCAGATAAATGAAAACGTGTGCTGATTCATTACGGTTCTGTAAACCCGTCAGGTCTGTGGGCGGTGGTGAACAACGCCGGGGTGTCGACCTTCGGAGAGGTGGAGTTCACCTCCATGAACACCTACAAGCAGGTGTCGGAGGTCAACCTGTGGGGCACCATCAGGGTCACCAAAGCTGTGCTGCCATTAATCCGCAGGGCGAAAGGTAAAAACCCGTGGAAGGTTTTTCTCTGTTCGTTACTTATTAACGCCCACCTTCGTCTAAGCAGCATGACAGATCGAAAAAATGATGCGTCCAAAGTGCAAAAAAATCTGAAAGAGAGACATTGTGTGTACAGTGAACACACAGTCACAGCCGTTTTTAGAGAGTTTAGGGAGCTAATGTAAAATATACGATGCGTTTTTTTTAACCAAAAGTATTTTTATCAGATATACACTGGTTTTTAACACAACACACTGTAAAGTACAGCTAAAAAGAAATTCATTTAGTTAATGTAAAAACAAAAACACTACATTGTAGTAAGTATAATGCGTTTGATTTCAAAATGAATTAAAATTTTAAGAAATACACTTCAATTGTTTTCGAGTTAAAAAAAAGCACAAAATGTTTATTCAAATTATTTTCTTATTGGCAGCTGATGATGCAAAAGTCTTAAGTTCTGGCATCTGTTTTTAGGCTGATCTGATTAACTGGATCAGAGCACCTAATATTAATATCAAAGATAACCTGAGGAAACGCACACAAAACAATCACGTTTTCATTTGTTAAAGGACAGTAGCTGACCACACCAACATGGCCTCATGTAAAAAAGTAATCACTCCCCTTTGGTCGTATTCGTCTGAGTTCAAAACATCTGAAATCCTTTCCGAATCCAGAATGATAAAAGTAGTAAAGTTCACTCACTGGTTGAAAAAAGTGAAAAAGTGACTCACACCTAAAACCCCCCACTTGAAAAACAAAACTCTGACCGATAAATATAAACGCGGCTGCGTCTCATCCGCTCGCAGGCCGCGTCGTGAACATCGCCAGCATGTACGGCAGGATGGGCAACCGGCTCCGATCTCCCTACTGCGTGTCCAAACACGGGGTGGAGGTCTTCTCCGACTGCCTGCGCTACGAGATGAAGACCTGGGGAGTGAAGGTGTCCGTCATCGAGCCGGGGAACTTCATCGTGGCCACCGGCATCCTGACCCGAGACGTGGTGGCCACCACGGCCAACAAGCTGTGGGACGAGGCCCCCGCCGAGGTGAAGGAGGACTACGGGAAAAGCCACTTTGAGCAGTACATGGCGCTGATGCGCTCCTACTGCAACAGCGGCGAGAAGGACATGACTCCGGTTCTGGACGACATCGCAGACGCCATCGGGTCGAAGCGCCCGTACACGCGGTACAGCCCCATGGAGCCGCACTGGTGGATCCGGATGCAGGTGATGACCCACCTGCCTGGCGCGTTGTCCGACCTGCTCTACTTCTAAAAGCGAAGTCTTGGCTTCCTCTTTGTCTCCTGTTTCGCAATAGATCAGTCGGAGTTCACCCGATATGTAGGGTTTCTGATTCTTCAGCACCTGGAATCATTCACGTGATTAAGCCTTAATGCTTTGTAATCTTTTAAACTGTAAGCAAATAGGTGGTTTATTTTTTTTAATACGTCTGGCTTAGACTGTGTATTCAGATCTATTCTCTGATGAGTCTCCATTCTTTTTTTGTTTTGTTTGTTTATAACTACCAACATTGCACTTTTACTGCTTGCCGTGATATTATCTAAATCTAAATATTATCGTTCTTTTTTATCTTTTATTTACCGTGATACTTTGCAATGGTTTCCCTCGTGCAAATCGTGGGGGGGGGCAAGAAGACAAAAGGAGCTTGAAAGGGCTCCTGCTGTTCTGTTGTCGGAACAGACCGGGGCCGGACTTTGAGGGCCGCTGTGATGTTTGCCCCAGTTATGCAACAGCCACACAAGCTCACTTTGTCCCACATGCGCCAACAAGAAAACCAGCATACTACTTCACACTGAAGGGATTAATGAGGGCACTTGGAAGAAGAGGAAATGTTGTTGGACTACCCCTCGTCTTTGTAAGCGGAATGTTATGTAATATATTGAATTATGCAAATGAACAGAGTGATTTATTTTAAAATACTGGAGTCGGTGTCATTTTTTTCAAAACCTGACCAAATAAACCAAAAGTCATGAACAAGTTTGTTTAAAGTCGTTCTGAATCATTATAGATGTAGTTTTAACTAATGGCCGCCAGGTGGCACACACACATCACATATAATTACAAACACTTGTCCGTGAATTAGAACATGATTCAGGATTCACTACACAGATATAAACTGTTTTTTTAATGAAGTTGTATGATTATTGCTTAGAGCTAATAAAACACAAAAACTAAAGTATTACATGAAGTCAATTACAAAAACAATATCTACCTCAAATGTTATGAATAATTCAGAAATCTCACCAGGTTGTCCCTCCATTAGTAGGAAATTTCACCAAGATGCTGAAGAGTCTCTGTGCTTAAGAGTGCTGTATCTAAAAATACTGAAGGAAAATTAAGCAAAAGGGCAAAATCTCCAAAGGTTTCCACAGGCAACATGAATAACCACAATATTGACAGGACTGTTGAGCAAATCCCATCCAAAGGATTACTTCTGCTTTTTCGCCAGTCAGCTGACACATCTGTGTTAAAAAATGAGTCATTAGTCTACATCTGACAAAAAGAAATATGGATTTAAATTGCCTACGAGAGGTTATCAGCAATAAGTAACAAACATGTGGTGAATCTGCGTTGAGCTGAATAACAGAAAAAGGTAAACTTTTTTCATCATTAATATATTCAGAGCACCTATGCTCCTTTTTATATCAACATAAAAATATAACATGCATTAAAAGACAAGCACAAAACTTTTTTTTTTTGCTTTTTATTACATCTTTAACACTCTAAATCTTCTAAATTATTACACCTGAAGACAGTCTCCCCTCCATAAAAACAGTATTAAGAGCATAACATTACATTTTTTTTTCACAGCACTGCCTTTTTTTATCATTCCACAGCATGAATCTGTTTCTTCACTCTCACTTACAGAAATAAAAAAAGAAGAAAAAAATAAAAGAAAAGAAAAAAAAGAAAAGCTTTGTGAGACAAATATCACCACAGAAATGTAAGCAGCACGAAAGCACCAAAATCAAACACGGGCCACTTGTTTTTAATATTATCAAGACATCTGTGTGAAAGCTTAACAATATCTCAGGTAAATTTAGCGAGTCCAGACCGCAGGGTAGTTTACTCCCCATCAGGACGAATAGTTTGATGAGCAGTCTTGATAATATCTGTCACAACTGACTTTTAATGTCTCTTTAAAGCAGATTTTTTTTTCTTTTGTACAGCTACAAGGCTCTGCTCATGCAGCCTCCTTATTGTAAAATGAAAAAAAAAGATCCCAGTTACAATATCTAAGCAGGGAGATACTGTAGTTTTAATGTCAAGCTAAATATTTCAATATTGAGTTCGTTCATATTTATGTGGCTAATCTGCAAACAAACAAAACAAAAAAAAGTGAAATCTTACACTAGTTGTAGATAAAGATGTAAAAATGATAACTTAAAACTGTTGATGCTTTGAAACACAAGTTACTTGAGGTGCTCATACAGATTTAGGTCATGATTACATCACACCTGGAGTTATGTTTATCACTCAACATCCGCACATGTGTTTATCATTTACATGTAGGCATTCACTGTTCATCTAATACTTGATGAAGTCAGCTATGGTAAGGTCACTTGAAATGGAACACACCGACTGAAAAAGGGCGCATTATGCATGACCAAGAAAAGAGAGGGAGGGGGGGCAAGTCCATGACATTTGGTGAGCGCTAAAGGAGGAAATGCTCTTTCCTATGAGGATGTGTCCGGCCGTCCCGACGCATCTGCTAATCGCTCCGCTGATGCGCATGCAAAGCTTTAAGCAGATAGCAGTGATAAGTGAAGAGGGAAGTACGGGTTCTAAAGAGAAAAAGGAGGGAGAATAAATAAATAAAAATACTAAATCGGGGAGCTAAAGCTTTGGTTGCCGGAAAGCTGTGAAGGCACGTTAAATTCTCCCAAATCCTTTAAAGTGGGGCAGAATGTGTTGGCGGATTCACTTTAATGCTTTGTGGCATCACAGATGCTGCAGAAACTGGGGGCCGGGGAGGAAGTACTGGCATGAACACAAAGGTTTTTCTTATAACAAATGAATCTAGCAGAAAGCTGCAGACTGGGTATTTTCAAAACCCTGGAATCGAGGGGGCAGGCGGGGTAATTCTTATAAACTTCAAAACCAGCGTGATTACTGAAATCCACATACTGTAGCTGCAAATGGGAATGCTAATTAATTGCTAAATTTAATTATAACGCAACAGTTATCTCCAAAAGCTTAATAATCCTGTTTTGTTTTATGCGTGCTCCATATTAAGACAAAACTGTTCAAGAAACTGTAAAATTAGCACTTTAAACACATTGATCTGAATGAACCTGTGAACCTGAACCTGGGGTGCAGTTCACAGGTACTGCACCCCAGTACCTCCAGTTCACACTGACAACAGTCCTCAATGTGGAAGCAACTACTGAGCAAAGAAGACTCATAGTAAGCCATTTTCAGTTTCAGAGATCTGAGAAGTTATTTTAAAGTAAACAATTGTATTTGATGACATGTCAGTGGTTTATTTGGGCTGCGGGAGAAAGCAAGACTTTCAGTGGATAACAGGAGGATTGATCAGTGTAGCGAATTTGCTGTTTTGTTACTCTAAGCTTTTTAAAATCAATTTTGAAAATGCTGGATGATGAAACGTTTGACTTTTATACGAGATAAGGTGCAGAGCTACATTCTCCAGAAACTACGCATGGAAACCAACGTTTTGTCAACACCAGCTCTGCTGAAAGCCAACATAAGATGCTGGATTTCAAAGTGTACTTTAATCCTTTTGTGTTTGTTTTGAGAAAACTAAGACTCTCACACACAGTGTGACATCACCACTACTCATCAAATAATGCTGTTTAAATCTTCCTGTAACAAGGTTCTGAAAGAAAACAATTGGGATGGGGGAAATTGATATTGATAGGTAGAAGATTGATCATTCTGATTGGTCCGTCTCTACTTCTGCCAATCACCTCAGATGCTTCCATCAAAAACCTTACACCCAATCAGCTGCTTAGTAGATGATGGACTGGGCGTGGCTGTTACAGTGGAATATGCTCTCCAATTCCTTAGTCTATTTTTCCTTCCCTCATCCTCTTCTCTTTTTGTGCCCGGGTCCATCCAGCTGCAGCTGGAGAACTCATCATCGCAGGCTTTGTGATGATGATGATGATGATGATCATCATCACTATCATCCCCCTGCTGGAGCTGCTCCCTGCCAGCTCTCCGTCTGCTGCAGCTTTGATTGCTGCCCTTACACATTCAGACTCTACCTAGTCCCCCTTTCACTGAAAAAAAAAGCTCACTCCAAACCTTCGCTGTACATTAGAAACTTGGATCTTTTCTGCCTCCGCAAGGAAAAAGTCTTTTTTTTTCATATGACATTCATGCTTTGCAAGTGCGCACACTTGACCTCCCAGTGACCCTCTATTCCCGTTAGTAATCACTAATTTAGGAGTGGTGAGATCACCCTCTTGGCCGCTTGAGCCAGTCCTCCACTTCCCCTCTCTGTTCCAGAGAACCAGATTTATACATTTTCTTTTCCTGATGACAAAAAAAAGAACTCCATGACTCCAACGGTGAACTTTAGACACAAAGATACTCCCAAAACCTAGAGGTGCACTAACCAATTGACCGGAGATTAGGGTAGACCAATTTGGTCAGCTTTAATTTGTGAAAAATATGTTTTCTCATACCACTGTCATTAAGCACACTGAAGCTATAAACCTTCTACATAAACCCATCAAAAAGCAGCAGGTGTCTTTAAAAAAAAAGTTTGCAGAGATGAACCAATCAACCAGCTGGAGATCAAAATCAGCCTCTCTTTTTTTTTTTTTTGCTTAATCAGCAGATCCAGGATAAAAAGATAAAATGGTGGGAGCTATTAGTTTTAATTCTACAGATTGCAGTAAAATGTATTTTGATGCCATTTTCTAATTTAGAAAACGGGGAATCAGATAACAGCTAGGGGCCTGGACTTTGGTCCATTAATGTGGATAATCTTGTAATTCCTTCATAAGCTGTTGGATTCCAAACCTGAAACACATGTGTTCTCATGTTTAATAATCCTTTTGGGGTTAAGGGTAGAAATCAATCAAAATCAGAAATGACAGATCCCCAAAAGTTGGTATTAGTAAAAAAGAAAAATCGATTTCTATCAGTTGTGAAATGGATTCTTAACGTAAGATAAAAGGGAGTTTGGTTTGACACTATTCTACTTATTTGCATCATGAGATTTGCAGAGTAATTTGCCTCCTCTTTGTAACATTCACATGATGTGGATACAGCAAAAATGTGGCACAAGCAGTTCTATTGTACAAAAATTAAACAAACAAAAAAAGCCTTTGCAGAAGAAATGGAGGAAAACAACAAAAACAAACAAAAAAAGCAGATGCATTGTAACATTTCAATCTCAACAACACGGATCCTAACAAATCTAAATAAATATAGTTTGGTCACTTGATTTTTTTATCAATGATTAGCTGAGGTTGTGGATTAAGGTGTCCACAACCACAAAGAAAGAAACAGAAAAAGCTTTAAGACAAACATTAAAGTGAGTCAACGTGTAAGACCTGTAGGCATGGCTCTGAGTAAGTCGTCATCTAAAAATATCTCAGTCATGTGTAGTTTAAAAACAAAATAAAAATCACATCTTTAAAGGAAATTGTTAAAAAAAGATTATATATTATCAACATAAAGAAATCTAAATGAAACCCTAATAGATACCAAGGGTGAAATACATGCCGTTGCCTATGACCTAACGTGGATAATTTAAAACGTGACCAAGAGGCCTGTAGTCATCTCTCGGGGTCCGTAAAGTCTTTTCTTCAGCCCTTTCTCAACGTCTCTCCCATGCTTTTTCCATATCTCCTCTTGGAATGCTCACAAAGTGGCCATTTAAGTCCTGATGATGTGTTAAGTCTTCAGGCTTGGAGCAGAAATGTTAGTGTGTGTTCTGGTGTAAGGATCTGTTTTATATATGGAAGCCATTAATCTCTGTGCATGTGTGTGTGTGTGTGCTTGCGTGCGTGTGTGTGTGAGGATCGGATCAGGATGCGGCCAGGGCTTTGACCAGGTACAGTTTGTCTCCCTGCTCACTGGTGAAGATGGGAGCCTTTTTGTAGTGTTCGACAAGCTCTTCCATAGAGTTGAATTTGCGCTGTCCGATGCAGTAAAGGTTCTCCTTCAGCTGCACTTTGAAATGCTTGTTCTTGCTCTGCGCCTTTAGGGAGATGGAGAAGTCATTTGGCTGAAAAAGTAGAAGGAAAAACTTGGATTAGTGACCACAGACAACAGGAAAAGGAGGAAAGGAAAAATCCTGAATTTTTAAATAGAAGGTCTGTTAAAAGTTTAGCAGCAGATAATACATATTCAGACTGGCTGGTTCCGGAGGCTGAAGCTACTGGCGGCATTGAAAAGGCCCCAAAACCAAAGCGGACTTAAACCGTAAAGTACCTCTAATCTTAAAAATGTCAGAGGGTTTATGTTAATGCGTAGCAATGAGTATATTTAAGCCATTGCTATGCATTCATTGGACGGTTATTAATACTGATGATTATTTACACAAAAGGCAGAGAAAGTAGATTGTGCAACCCTGGCAATATTATTGTGTGAAATACAAACTGAGCATTAGAAAACATTCATAGTCAAAGTTAACATGGTTTGAAAAGCAAAAAATATGTACTTATAACTAGAATATTGTTAACTTGAACTGCTGTAATAGGTTTGCTTTCAAATATATATATTTTTTTACCAGTTAATGCTAGTTGGAATCGGTACAAATAACACATGAAATACTGTTCTTATAAATCATCATCAGTCTTAAAATGCTGAAAATCTGCTTCAGTCTCGACTCTGCAGAGATTATCCCTTAGCTATAGTCTTCTAGGTACAACCTATTTGCATTTATACCAGACAAAGATGGCAAGAACTTTACAGCAGAAAAAAAGAAGCATAGAATCTATCAAAAACTTTTAGAGTAACAACACCTTCAAGACACCTAAAATATTCACATGTATTTTTCAGGTGCCCTTAAGCAGTTCTGGGAAAAAGATGTTGACAGAAACTATAAATAGGGCCCACGTCAGCTAACTGTACACATTGTCTTGCTGAAAAATCCACCATCATTTCTTGTTTAGATTCTTATCAAGAATGCCTCTGGTACTGTTCTCCATTCTTCCTTCCCTCACTGACGTGAAATCTGCCAGGACTGAATCATCAAAGACGGCCAAACACCATGTCTTCAACCATCTGATCGCAGTAAACTCTCCCAGTAGCAAACTCACTCGTCGTAGTCTTAAACCAACTTCAAAGACATTGAACATCTTTTTTACTTCAACAGTGGAGTCTTATGCAGTAGACATTTCTAAAAGGAATTGTGGTTTTCATAATAATTCTGGACTTTTTTGAAGCTCTCTGTAAGTGATCTGAAAATCAAATTAGTCTTTTCACACTACTGGAAACTTTATTCGTGAGATTTTTGACATTGTCTTGCAAGAGAGCTGGGCCTTTTATTCTCCTAACATGTCTCTTGTGTGTTTCGTTGGTAACGAGAAATCTTGCATCATCCCTTAATATTAACACACATCTGAATTCACTGACTAATTGGAGTTATTTCTTTGTAGGCGTGGCTTACTTGGATTGGTACTGATGTTAACATGACATTCTAACCTGATTACTCCCTTCAAGAGTTCGAGAAATGTTGGTGTGCTCAATAATTAATCCTCTCTGCTGTATCAACTAGAGGTCAGATAGTAGCTGCTTTTAAACTTTTAACAGAACATCATTTCAGAAATTCTGAACCACTCCTTGAATGAACAGATCTTAGTGACTGACCGATGACTCGCTATCTCGGATGAGGAAGTCTCCCTCCGTGCCTCTTTGATTTAGCGCCACCTCTGCCTGGTGGCGCGTCACTTTTCCGTAGTACCACTCCTTCCCGGCAAAGCGCCCGCTGCCTGAGGGCGAGATGTAGTCACAGTCAGGCGTTGGAGGCCCGGCTGGCCCTGCTGTGGATTTATGGGAGCTGGAGTCAAGAACAGTGACGTAGTTCTTAGGCACCAGGCCCAACTGTCCATCTGCTTTGCGGCACTTCCACCACTCTGGGTCGTTCTCTGGCTTCTCTATGACCTCCATCACCTCGCCCCGCTCAAAGTTCAGTTCCTCGTCGTTGCCGGTGCTGAAGGGGTAAAGCGCCTGGACCGTGTGCAACACTCTGTTTCCGTTCGTGCTGCTTCTTACCGCGTCGACCAGCTTCTCGGTCAGCGATCCGGCAGCCGGATCGCCCAGGCCACCCATCCCCCCTCCCCCCGCCGTCCCATCCACGTCCTCCGTCACATAGTTGGACGGGAACCAGCCAGACCGTCCGTTGTAGCTGCCGCGCCACCAGCCGTCGCTGCACTTCTCCATCACCACCACCCGCGTGCCCTTCACCAAAGAGAGCTCGTCCTCGCGCTCCGCAGAGTAACTGAACTTGACGAAAGCCGGCACGTTGAGGTCGTACAGCCTCTCGCCGTTATCGGTGCTCATGTCCGTGTCGGCGTTAGAAGCGGTGTCTCTCATCCCTCCCTTCCTGCTCTTTACCTTCCCAATTCCTAGGAAAAAAAAAAAAGATGATTAGCAGTGAGATCTACAAATGCAGATACATTGTAGGTGCCCCTTATAACGGTGGTAAATACTTTCTCTCCTATACCCATTTCAAAGAAATAAAATAAATTCATATTTTACAGTTCAGCCTGAATTTACAGATATAGTGGTTTCTTCATTCAAGTCAGCAATCTCAGAAAATTAAACAAATTTGGGGTCTTGGGATCCTCTTCAGAAATCAAACCAAATACAACTGGTAACAGTAAAGTACAGTAATTGTTTTAATGTCAGAACAGATTTTTAAAAAGGGGGATAAAAGATAGATTTGCTTTTGGCATTGATGTGCCCTGCTTAACATTAATTGACATCTAAAAGATAGATTTGCTTTTGGCATTGATGTGCCCTGCTTAACATTAATTGACATCTAATGTTTATATGCAACGGCCATGTGTCATGTACACAGCAGGGGTGTTCCCACTTGTGGCAACAGTAATATTGTTAATTGCTTTTTTTCCCCCTCCCGATTTAAAAACTTTAAATCATATTAAATATCTGAATGCAGTAGAATAATCAGAGTGAGATTATTATACTGCATTAAAAACAACAAAAAACATTGAGGCTATTGACATTTTTTTTTAGCAGCGGTCTCAATAAATTTGCCCATACCTGTTAGCCAAAATAATCTTTTTACTCCCCCGCCCCCTAACTTTCTAATGATGTGGGACAAGTCTCAACAAGAAATGAAAAGGAAAACAAAAAGAAAATGAAGCAATAATTAGCATTACAGGATTTCTAAATATCCTTTCCTTTTCACATCAGAGCCCAAACCCCCCACGCTCTAAATCTAAAAACATTCTTGAGGATTAGGTCTAGGTGCTGAGGAAACAACAAAAATCTATGCTGGAATGGTGGAATAAAAACTGAATGGGACGAAAACTTGTTTTGACATGGGCCTACAAATCCTGTAGAAACTGTTTTCTTTGTGTACTGTCACCTAATACTAAAATCAGACACCACTCCGGTCGGCCTGAACTCCCTGGAACAGAACAGTTCAGCCGGCTACAGCCTCATTGCTGCTAATCACATTGCAATAATCACCTTGGCCGGCGCTGCATCCTGATTTCAAACTCTTCTACTTCCCTCCTCTCTCTATGGCGTTACTGTAGTTTCATTGTTAAAGAGCCGCGACCATTTTATAACGTTTAAACAACTCCAGCTCAGCCCAACCAGACGCTGATATCACAGACGGTGACAGATTTAGGCTCATTTCTGATTACGTTTGCAAGGCTATTGCTTGCATAATCAAAAGACAGCTGGGTGAAATTACACGGTGGAGCAGGGTGGAGTCTCTGGGACTGCGCTGGGAGGACGGCGTGCGTCGTCTGTTATCCCAGCCGCTGGGGAAACGCGAGTGTCCTTTACCGCAGATGGATTGTTACTGAAAGGTGCCTCTGACTCAAGGGGAGCAGACAAATTTCACAGTAGGGCTCAGAGTCCAACGTCAAATTGCTTCCAGGTAGAGCCTGTTATTAGTCCCACCACTGTGCATAAGTACAGAGTGCAGACAGGGTGTTAAGAGCTGATGTCTGGAGGCGGAGGTTACGTGCTGCACACATGCCAGTCAGGCATCTTTGCACCAAGTCAAACAAGACAGAAAGAGATATCGGAGGACAGATCGGAAGCTTCCATCACAAATAGAAATATTATCAGATAAATTCCTGACCTGCACAATTTAAAAAGAGATTCTGCAGTTGGAACCTTTATGGTTGGAAGTGACCTAATTTAGCTCAAATGAAAGTTGGAAGCCATCAACTACTGATAGAGACATCTTTAACCTCCAAATGAGAGCAGAGAGATAAAGTTTATATTTTATCTAAGGAAAGGCTTATCGCTGGCCTTGTCACTGGTGTCCATTTACTGCTTTTGTCTGCTTTGGTTCCCTGAATGCTTTGCATTTGCCACAGCATTTGCATAGATGCTCAATCTGCAGCCAGGTAAGTAATGGGGAGTTTGGATTTGCCTGCACAGCTAACAGATACAGGGCTGCTACTGAGAGCAAAGCTTCTCCTAAAGCCTCATCTATCATGGTGTTCTGGAGTTACGCAGAAGAATTCACTTGTCGGCTGTGTGGGAGAGCTTCCTTTACAGTTTAGCAGAGATAATATCTTTTCACATCAAACGCACGAAATGGAAACGCTTCTCCAGAGAAGGCCACAGCTGCACTGAGCTCAGGTGGCGCTAACAGATACTGGCTAGTGCTTTCCTTGGTAATCAGCCAGGCTTGTGTGTTCAGTTGAGTTTTGGACATTTGTGTACAAATAGCTGGAAATCTGCAACAGTAATGTCACAGAAGTAATGCAGGAAGGAATCTTGCAGAGCCTTCCGAAGCCACAGACTGAAGGGAATTTGTTTTTGGAACTGGATTTTGTTTAGACAAATAAGAATAAAAGGGGGCTGAAACAATTGTGCACCACAAGTTTCTGATTATTTGTGGGACATTCCAAGAACTACATTTTATTTCTCCTGCACTTCACAATTAGCCACACTTTTTGTAGGTCCATCACAGAAAACCCTAGCAAAATCCAACTATAGCACAGAAAAATCAGGGTCCAACCATTACAGATTTCTGGCTTTCTTTGGGTTCTGATCTCCAAGAAAGCAAAACATATTTTTATTTAGGAATGCAAAATAGAAAAGTGATTCCTAATTAAACAGAAAATGAAGGACCTGCATGGTTTTTTACCATGTTACCATTATCAGATTTTTAGTAAACAAAAGCACTTCATAGTCAATACTTGATACCATGAAGGTGGATGTGCTTGTAAACCCTCAATGGAGGAGGTTCTTTTAATTTTACATGTTGAGGTGGTTGTTGCCACAATTCACATTATGGCAGGAATTGGGCAGAGAGAGAATGGGAAAAACTGGAGATATGCAGCAAAACTCCAGAAAGTTGGGAGTGGAACCCCAGATGGCTGAGTTCAGGACCAATAGCCTCAGTGGGACGCTCTACAGTGAAACCCTCCAGAACCCAATTATGGTTTTGACGCAGTTAAAAAAAGGGGGTGGGTCTCAGTATCTGACCTACTGGTCAAGAGAAGCAGTGTTACAACTACAAACAGACTGTATTTACTGTGATACATCAAAATGTGCTTGGTTGCACTCAATCTTATTTAAGTGTTTAAGTGTTAAACAAGGATGAATACAAACGCACGACATGTTTCAGATTATATGTAAAAAATAAAATAAAATAAAAATGCTTAATAGTCCTCAAATACGTATTTACATATTAGTACTTAATTGTCTATTACATCTTATCCTAATAAACAGAGTAAAGACGGTAGAAGGAATCACCTGTACCGAGGCGTACTGGGGATTTAAAAAGTTCTGTTTCCATTTGTCCTTCCATACTGTTCCTAGTTAAAGTTTTTGTAGGGCAGCCAAATGTTTCTTCTAGGTATATGAAAGTACAGTTAACGGTGCTGCTGATGCACACTGCCAGTCAGCTGAATGAAAGGAGGCTATCACACTTAACTCTTGCTAGAAGGCCACATTCCACTATTTGTAAAGAAAAATCTGCAATCCATCACTCAGTGAGTAAACATTTTTTTAAACTACACTTGCTAAGCTCCTACCTGCAGATTATGTATTTTTTCTTAAGTCAATGTATCTAAACAAAATATTATAATATTTTCTAATAATATTGTAAATATAATTACACAACTGTAACACAACTCTTGTTATTTCTGCTTTAAATTTTAATGTGATTACTGTGATAAAGAACCAGCCCATACCAAGTCACAGAAAATAGAAAAGTTCAAAGGTCATGACACTGTACACTATAGCTGGAGATGCCAAATTAAATTTCCCAATTTCCAGCTCAAGGGAAAAATTTACCGTCATAAAATGTTGCAAATATTTAAATTTCTTCTCCTACGTGGTGACATGTCGCAGTTCTTTCTCGGTATATGTCACACAAAACATATACAAATATTGTATGTCACTGGGTTATTTAAAATATATATTTGTGATGTTTGGAAGGTCCCATTTGAAAGAGGAAGCAGACACCGCTTGGAGATCTAAAAATAACCCTCTCCTGATTTTGCCTCATTTTCTACACCTGACAGTAATCCTAAACAAAGACAACCACTTGAACTTTGTGAGCACATACGGCGTGGGACGTTCAGCTTCCCCTCAAAGCCGCAAACCTTGTTGCGGCTCTGCTGCAAGCTGGGAAAACCTTACGAGAGAAATTAAAAACACCGTGCACTGGAAACTTCTCTCGTACGACATCACATGCCTCTTTTTTTTTGTTTTTTGTGCGCTTCCTGAGAGAGGGATGTGGGGGAAGGAAATTACACAGAATCAGATGGCTGTAAATCACTGCAAACAATAATGAAGAGGACAACACGCACATGTTGGGTTCCGCCAAAATAAAATTTTTAAAAATTAAAAAAAGAGAGAGAGAGGAAGTAAGAAAGAGAAGAAGAAAAAGAAATAGAGAAAGAAAGAAAGAAAGAGAAACAAAGAAAGAAACAAAGGAACAAAGAAAGAGAAAAAAAAAGAATTTGTTTTCCGATGAATCGCAACAGCACAAAGAGAAGAAAGAGCCGGGAAGTCTGTCCAGCTACCGGTGACATACAGGAATGAGGTTTTTTTTTTTCCTTCTTCTGTCCAAACTCTGGCCTGCCTACGCTAGTTGGCTGTCCATTGTCTGCCAGGGCCCTTTCGACCTCCCGGCTTCCCTCCATTCCAGGGCTCTTCCTCTGTGGACGACAACACCCCGCGTCAGCCT
This sequence comes from Micropoecilia bifurca, assembly GCA_903067075.1. NCBI lineage: Eukaryota > Metazoa > Chordata > Actinopteri > Cyprinodontiformes > Poeciliidae > Micropoecilia > Micropoecilia bifurca. The sequence goes on along the minus strand of CAEGAF010093583.1, from coordinate 16,301 downwards.
GTCTGACAGGCCTTTAACATCCCTTTGCTTTGACACGGACGCTTTTTCCAACCAGTCAGGTCGGAGCAAACCGACCTGCTGCCTCTTCTGCGGCAAGTTGCCGTCACATCCTCCTTCGCAATTCCAGTCAAGTTGCTTAAAATTACTGTGCAGCAACGTCTGTCGTCTGATTGCAGACACTCAGGAGGAGCTTTGCAAGTTCATGACAACAATATGTCTTCGGACATGTAGTGGAAAACAGCAGTCCTCAGCCATATGGTTTGCTCAGAGACGTACGCATTAAGTGTAATGACAGCATGTTGAGCCAGAAGCTGCGTGAGTCAATCAAAAGGAGGGGGACAGCGCACACGCGAGTGAGTCGGCGTATTTGTGGTTGGGGCTGCCTTTTAGAGGCCGTGGCTTCAATCGGGCCTGCCAACATGGCTGACGGATACACAGGAAGCGTGCAGAGCTCTTTCAACTTTCAACTTCAAATGCAGGCAGCCATCGATCTCTGTGATGGGACAGAGTTCAAGGAGAGGTGCCGCCGAGCAAAGCTGCTAAGTTGCGTTTGAGGTTGCAATCTGTCAGGTTGTATCAAATCAACCAGTTAGGAAACGACTTTCCATACTCCACCTGATGTCAATCCACACTCACCTTCATCATTGCAACATAGCTAGAATCGTGAGCGCAAATTAAAGGATGGAGACATAATTTTTTAAGTCTGTTTCATCTTTCAGCTGATCAGAAAGACATGAATAACGTAGGCCTGTTCAATTTCAGCAAAAAATCAATTTGCTCCCATTATAATAAATCTTGTGATAGTAACTAACCCACATTTCTCCCATCTTCTACAGTGAAGATGTTTACTAAAAGTGTACCTAAGCAACTCAATCTCTCAAACCCAAAGTGTATGGATTGACTTTGGAGAGAAAGTGAATTCAACTTGCCAAACAAAATTATTGGCATTATTGTCAATATGCATGCATGGATTCACTAATAAATGTTTAGGATTCTGTGGATTCCTTTATAATAAACAGCCAATAGCATAAAATCGGCAGTATGTTGAGGAATAAACGTTTGTGTAAGTGAGAGAACCCAATAGAATTTTTAGACTTAAAAAGAGACACTTTTAATGCAGACACAGCTTTAATATTAGGATTACATTTGAATAAGTTAATGCATCTCTACGCCCTTCAATAACTGGGTTAGATTAAGTTTATTTTGCACAATTAAGTTCCTCTGTTTTATTCTTATGATTTCTATGCAACAAGCTGGACTTAGAAAGGACTTAAAAGTTAAAGAAAGGATGAAAATCTTTACACGCAAGCTGCTATTTTAATAATGCTAGCAGCGCTACCCAAACCAGATGATAGTAGTAGATTTTAAGACACTTTAAGGGTTTAGTTCAATTCAGTCGAGTTATTATCCGTAATAATTCCACTACATGTAGTAGAAAAGATTTAAACTTTTCAGATGCTAAATAATTATGTAATGTTGGTCAGATGTAAATCACCTGTTTTAATTGCCTTTAGTCATTTGAAAATGATTCAAAATGAAAGCTATTGTTAGTGGGTATTAACAGTCTGTTAGTGTTTTGTTTAGTTGAAAGTCCATGTTTCTAAGATATGCATATCTCTGACTAACTTGTCCACCTCCTGCAATGGTGAACTCAATTTTCCAACTAACTCTTATGCAATAAGATGTGCTCAGGATTTGAACTAATACTCAAATGAGTTACTAAGTGCACATTTCTGCAGTGACTGTAACCGATTTCAAAACACAGCAAACAAGACAAACAACAGCTTAAGATCCAATGAAACAAATATACATTTTGGATGATTGTCCAAATAAAAACACGCATTTCAGATGTGATATATGACTATTAAATTAAGGCCTATCAGAAAGTCGGCAATCTCTAGTATTCTTGATGTTTTGGCTTTGTGAAGACCACCACTCACTTTCTCTGATATAAACAGAAAACAGGAAATGCAATGCGTGGTGGTACAGCTTTACAGCAGAAAAACAACATCTCAGGCATGAATGACTTGGCCTAGCTAAGATAAGAAGTTTCTTTTTTCCTTTCTTTGGTCTCATAAGTCAGGAAACAGGAGTGAGCAATGTGGAGAATATAAGCGGGAATTGAGGAGCGAGCCATCCAACAGACAATCCCAAACGATATGATTCAACTTCCCTCTGACTTCTCACTTCCTCTTTGGCTCACACTGAGCTAAGAGAGAAATGTGGCTCAAATTAGAGTTTCCGCTTGCTGGGGAGGCTGAGAAACAGGAAAAAGGAGGGAGGGGAGCCAGAGAGAAACAGAAGGAGGGAGAGAGAGAGAAAAAGCAGCAGCTTACAAAGTTTACACATGCAAAATGTCTGTTAGCTCATCTCTATCTTCTTCACCTCCCGCTAGAGAACAAGCAGAGCAGTCAATGAGATTCCTGCAGAGAGAGCCCGGATATATCAAGGTGAGATTACGGCCTTGTTAAAAATTTTTTTTTTAAAGTGTGTCACTGTGGCTGTAAACCATTGACATTCCTCTGATAACCATGAGAGGTGCATAAGATGGGAACCCGAGACCCATCAATCATCAAGGACCCCCTTCCTCCTCTTTGCACAATGACTACAGTGTTCTTACATGAGAACCCTTCAACTGTAGCTCATGATCGGCGGCAGGGGAACCCTCCCAGAACCAGGGAGCTCGCCCTGAGGGAAACATAAAAGGAAACAGCCATCTGCGATGTCGTGAGATACTCCCAAACCGGCTGGAGAGAATGACAGTGTAATCCACTAAGATGTAGCCCACCTCAATGAGGTAAACGCTGGAAGAAAACAATGAAGCAAGATCCCGGCCTGTGTGTGAGTTTTGTGCCTGCGTGAATTCAAAGAAAGAAGGATTGCCGGGGCAATTACAGGCTTGGGCTCAGCAGCAGGCTTTTCAAAAGCATATCCACCCAGTGTCTGCAGCCGCTCACACACACTGGGACAGCCTCTCTTTGTCAGACCAAATGGCTTCACACTAAAATCTGTTGCTGCCCGCTCTGATCCCTACACTTTCCTTTGGTTAGCTTGAAACACATTCAGACAAAGCAGAAAAAAAATCTGATCTGAAATTAGTTTTTAAGTTTAAAAACAAACAGCAAAAAAACCCCCCAAAAAACACGAGACCTGACATCTTTTTCCTGAGTCGTTCAAAGAAACCAAACTACTCCGAGGAGTTCAGAGGGATAAATAAAGAAAAAACAGATAACTGGAAACAAAACAAGTCAAAACAACTTTATGGAGCAACTTAAGGGCGAGAAAAGTTTCAAACTCACGAAAGAAATGTTTGAATAGGTTAGCCATGTCCATTTTGGGCTCGCTCTCTCAGTCTCCTTCGCAGTCCCTGTTCTCTTCCCACTGCAGCTGTGGAGTTATTCCATGTGAACACCCTGAGAGCTGGGCGGACTGCAGAGAAGGGCAGCCCACTTGCAGGCCATGTGATCAAGGGTTAGCCAATGAGGGCACAGGTTAGAAAGGCCTTTAGTTCAGCTCTGGAAGGCAGAGTACAAGAGGCCTCAAGAAGTAGGAGAGAGTGGGGAGTAAGGAGAGGGTGGGGGGTGAAGCTGAGACACAGAGCACAAGAGCTCCATGCTGCATAAAAAGTGAGAAGGCGATTTTCTAAACGTATATACAGCATATATAAATGAAAAGAATTTTGAAAAAAAAAAAAAAAGAGGAATCTCTGGGGAAGCAGCAGAGTGACTCAGTGAAGTCTCGCATGACAACAACTGTTTGAGAAACACTCATTGGTTTACAACAAACCCAGAGAACAGAAGCCGTTAAACAGAAACACTCCCAAACTGTGAGAGAGCCGTCTCCAGACACATCATGCCCTCTTAAGCAATGACATAACTTCACGCCCAGCAACAAAAAGATCAACTTTTCCTCCCACACAACATATCAGAGTGTGAGCCCGGAGTTGTTCCTCTTACTCGCCCACGTGTGACCCAACCGCCCTCAGCACAGATTAGGAAAGAGGCATATTTAATCAGAGATTTACACAATACCTGGTGGGTTTTTTTTTTACATTTTCTTTCTGTATTACAAAAAAAAACTGTAGTTGCAACTATTTAGGATGTTGTTGTGTGACCAACAAGGTAGTTTATTATTTGAAGTGGAGGAAAAAAAGATACAACCAAAATTATGAAAATGTGGAGTGCATTTCAGGCATCTTTTTAAAGTTTGATACCCCGACATAGAATAATGTACAACCACAAATCACAACTGTAAACCTTCCAAGGGACAGCTACCCATCAAAACCAAGAGGTTGGGAAAGGAAAGCATTGATTAAAGAAGCACCCAGAAGGGCACATGGGAACTCTGGAGGAGCTGCAGAGAGACAGTTCAAATACAGTTACCTTGTATTTGTTTACAAGGCAACTGTTAGGCCCTTTTTACATGACAAAACCTTCCAAAAACATTTTCAGTTAAGCATCCGCAAAAACTGCAATTACACAACAGCGAAGTGAAAATTCTCAGCATGCAGATAAAAACACAAGTAGCAGTGGAAACTATGTAGTGGGTATGCCAGGCCTGTAGGAGGCGCTGGACCTTCGTATTCAGACCAACTTCTGGCTTGTCTGAGCCAGAGGTTTGTTTTCATAACCCCTTTCATTTTAACAGAGATGAACGCATGAACCTGGAGTAGGTAACTTGTGCGTCTTCGCTGTCGGCGTAAAGTTTTGCTTTTACACTGCAAATAATCTGAAAAGGTGCAGCAACAAATCGAGCCTGAGTGGGCAATCACAGGATAACATGACTGCCAAATGCTTTGTGCTTGCATTTACACGGACATGATCTGCGTTGCATCCATATAAAGTTACATTCTGGAGCCACTTGTCAAACCTTTGCGATTTTGTTCTTGCATTGTCATGTAAATGGGGCCTTACTCATTCATTCCAATAGTGTGGGGTTAATAAAATGACAACAAAATTAATGTTGCTGTTGACAGTTTACCAGGGTTTAAGATACTTTGCAAAGAAAAAGGAGAAAAACTTTCAGTCTCTAAGATGTGCAAAGCAGGTAGAGAATTACCACAACAGACAGGCATCTGTAATTGTGGTGGAAAATGTCTCTACCAACAGTGACTCAGAGATGAATGTACATTCAGACTTATGAACTAATGGGATAATAATCTGTTGCTCCATTAGATACAATGTCAATGAAATACATTCAGGTTTATGGTTGTACGGGGTGAAAAAACATTTTAGAAAAAAAACAAAAGCCCCTTTTAGGATTATGTTGGTTTTTTAACAAGATTGCTACAACTTTGTGTTTTATTTCGAGTGCACGGCAAGTTAGACATGACTTATGTTTGTGCCAGTCAGGCAGCTGTTCTTAAAAATGGAAAGATGGAATATGGTGACAGCTGGGATGTTGTTAAGAGGCCATGGGCTTTTGTTTATGGCAACATAACCTCCTACACCCAAACACACACACACACACACACACAAAAACCACAAAGGCAAAAAAAAATCATGTCATATAAATCTAGATACCTCTGAGTAACACACTGCGGGACAGACCTGACCTACGGTTCATACAACAGTTGTAGAAAATCTTTGCTCAAGTTACTGAGTTGAATTATTTTAAAACATTTCAATTCCTCTTCCACCCACACTTTTCAAAAATATTATCACACTCTACCCACAACTGCTGTGCACACACTCAGACACAAACACAAGAGAAAACAGGAAGCTGCAGTCCAACAGATAAGTGTTTTGCAAACACTGGTGAATGTGTGATAATTGTGAAATTATGACCCATGACGAGGAGCACCCAAAACCGCAGGGTTTTGTTGTTTTGTTTTTTCATTTTTAATATTTTCATAATTTGTTCATGTAAAAAACTAATTTGGAGCTACAGTATGACCATTTGCATCGACTGGCAATACCTTCTTCGGTGAACATCGTCTTCACGCCACATCAACGAGTAAGTTTCATCTGGGTGGCCACAGTAGGCAACTTTGTTGTCAGCTTACAAGTTAAAAATAATTTGTCTTTTTTTAATTGTCAATTTAAAAAAAAACAGACAAAGCTTCACTGCAGAGTTGGTGGTGTGTAAAGAATCTCCAACCAACCAAATTAAATTCTACAATAATACATGATAAATAATGATACTTAGCAGATCTAATGCCAGAACTGACAGTGATTCAAAATAGATGGCAGAGAAGAAGAACTTAAGACAAACTATAACTTTCTCATTTGTGCTTAGCTTCAGCTTATAAATATGATCTACTTTTAAAAATCAAACTGCACACGTGTGCGTTTAGTTGTGTAACCTTGCAAAATAAAATTGCTGCAAATTTATGCTTAGTGTTAATAAATGTGTAGGTAAAAAAAATCCATGCTATACAAATGTTGTGTTTGTAAATCAGAATATAGTTGTAAATAAATTGTCACCTTGTAGACAATTTCATCTCTGTGGATCCATAAAGATTTGTATTGGTAAAGAATAACGACATCTACACATGCACAAAGCAGAAATTCTGAGTCAATTTATTTTTTTACAAGGCTACAAAACTCAACTCACAACTATGCAGTTTGACTTACAAGTGCAAAATATTTATGACTGAAATTTAAGCCCATACTGGTCTTTCATGGTTTGCAATAGCTACAAATTTAACTCTTTTGCTAAAGAAATCAAAACAGCCAGGATCTACATCTACGAAGTATGGATTCTGAGAAAAAGAAGTGCAAGAAAAACCAAAACTGATTTATATTTGTTGCACAGCCGGAAAGATAAAAATATCTATAACCCCCTTACCTGAGTAAATGCTTCAAAGTTGCACTTAAAGCCTTTAATGTCAGGCAAGACGATCAAAAGCGGAAGTCCAATTCTAAGTGCGTGCAAACAATAACCTGAGAATAATATGTCTGCGCTCTGAACAAACACCCTCACTGTGGTGAATAACGAGCATCAGGTTATATGTCACAGTTGTGGTCAAAACAATATGAAAGTTGGCCTAGATAATGCTTTTGAAGCAACGCTGCTTCAATTAATAATTAAAAGAAAATCTCCATGCGAGAGAGGAACTCCACCAAGATGCTGAAGATATGTAAATATTTTCAAAAGTATTATCTATGCAGCTTAACTGGAATATTATGAGCTAGTCGAAAAAATAAATAAGCTTGTAGAGAATTCAAACCAGCATGCTTTCTCAGGATTACTGAGAGCCAAGCTACTGTAGAAATAAACAGAAGCAAAAGCAAAGGAACAAAAGGTAAATTCTCTTACCGAGTGTGTCTTTGAGGTTCTTGACAATCGAGGCTTTTCTAGCGCTGTTTTTCCTCTCCACGTAGTTGGACGGAACGAAGCCAGTTTTGTTGGTGGCGTTCCGGACCCTCCACCAGGACTTGGAGTCGTCCAGCAGCCAGAGGCGCTCATTCTTTTTGATGTCCAGCTCCTGGTCCTGCTGGGCCATGTAGTCGAACTTGGCGATGACAATCACCTCCTCAGTCATCTTGACCTAGGGAGACTGATGCATCACAAAACTGTTTAGAAAAAAAACACAAAAAAACATGGTTGTCATAGTTTTCCTTTAAACTTTCTTAAGTGTTTAGGTTCACATCAAAGATAAAGCCTGGATAGGCATAGTCCAGATAGGAAAACCGGAAAACAGTTATTTCCATCCCAACAACACTGTTTTATCGAAGAATGTCTATGACTGCAGATGCTCTATTAGAAATGACAAAACTCAATACAATAACAAAGTTTCTCACTTGTTTCACCAAAACATTTTCTGCTGATCTTAACAATAGCATCCACAAATATACTACAGTTACAATAGATTGCATCTATTTAACTACCTAATATTTATTTACATCCAAACACCTCTTTGACGTATTGATCGTGCACACACTGACTTTGCGATGGCAAAAGACATTGACGCATTATGCAGCCTTATTGCAAACTAAATGAACTCCTTGTACATGTTTTTGGTGTCAGTTGCAGATCCAGCAGGCTGTACAGAAGGACTGCAGAATAACTAAGAAATCTATCGATGTTTGAAGATTCCTGTATGAAATATTAAAACTGCAAAACACTGTTCCAGCTAATATCTGCTATCCCACGAACTTTACATTCATGCTCTTTATGCAAGCAATATTTTTGAGGCGATTGTTGTTTAATGCAGCACAGAAATGTTTTAGAAAGTAAAGTGGTGGTAAAGTGATTAAGATTATCCATGTTTACAAAGAACTGACAGCATAATGTCATTAACTGATATTTTATTATTACTTTTGGCAAGTCATGTCATTATCACAACATTCATCCATCGTATCGTCATGTCATGTCACTCTCCCGTGACGTTGCATTTTGGGTGGCCACTTGGACTGGATTTTATTTTAATGTCATTTGTGAATGTTAGAGCCTCATTTTCAACAGTGGAGCCATAAAGGTTGAAAAAGGTTATTAGTTTGGAGAAAACCTCATCAACATCAATATTTCCAGTAAATAAGTGGCAAAAAAATAGTTGGATAGAGTAAAGGCCTCTCTGACTCTGAGCTCAAAGCAAGATACCAGAAAGCATTAAACTATTTTTTTTAATTAGACGATTTAATTTCACATAATTATCGCAGTAGAAGCCATTTGTTTGTTAAATACTTAATGAAACATATTTACCGTGTTTGATGTTCGTTGTGAATGACGTAATACTCACAAAGAACAAGATAATTAGCCCAAGTTTTTCGTTTATTGAACGTTCAGAAACTACAGCGGCTGTAAAGCGCCACAGCAAAGGTAAACAAAGATAAAACTCAAAACCACTCTACCTTTTTAATCTCTGTCATTTAAGCACACTCGTTCCCGTAGCAACCGCCTGCCCTCAGCAAAGACTTCTTGAAAACATAACATTCAGTCCGTTACAATATTAGGTTTTAAGGCTTGATATTTATTTTGCGATTATTAATAAGCCTCCCTGAACACAGCAGTGGTTGATTAGTTCATTTTAAACTCCTGCTCTGCTCGTTATTTTGGTAATTGAACCGAAACGCACAGAACTGGGCAACACCTTGTTGAAACAATAATTCATGAGATTATTGTTTTTGTTGAACACGTTTTGTTGATTTTTTCTTTTTTTTTGTTATTTAATAAAGTTACAAACGTTTTGATAAGGAGTCAGAGGAGCTAAAGTAGGGCTGCAATATGTCGATCGCGGAAGGTTTTGAGTCGATCTCGGCATTAGGTGACAAACTAAACGCCGCCGGGAGGCTGAGAGCAGCATGGACAGTTCAGAAACAATATGAAAAGGGAAAAAAGTTATTTATTAACTGATTAAGTCATGTTTTAGATTGTTCTTGAAAAACTAATTAGTCACGACTGATGAGTGGGTGCACAGTGAACCCATTGATTCTTTTACAGCAGACAGCCGCTCCCCTATCTTACAGGTACTGCGTACCCAGGTTGGTACGCTGAATTATTTTAATGTGTCATCTGGAGGGCTGAGTCTGATTCACACCTTCTATGCAAAATTCACAAAGGAGCTCTTTGCAAGTTTCTGGTTTCATAAAGACTCTACTTTGTGTAAAATATAATCTTTTTATTAAGATAGGAAAGAACGGGAGGAAAGGGAGGCATAAGAAGATAAAAGAAGGAAGAAATTACATGAAGAATAAAGAAAAGGAAAAAAAGGACACAAGGAACTAAAAAGGTAGGAAACAAGGAAGGAACTAAGATAGGAAGAGAGGAAAGGAGGATAAAATAGAGAAAATATGGACAAAAGAGGAAAAAAAGGCAACATTTAGACAAGAATAATAGGAAAGAGTCTGGAAAAGCCTGAAATCAAATTCCAGACTTTTCTAAACCGGTTAGGAACGGTGGTTAACTTCTCTGATCTGTATCCGAGATTTTCAATTTTGACCAAAATATCCATAGCTGATAAGTGTTACGGCAAATGAAAAGGAGTACGTTTGGAGACCAACGCTGGACAGCCATTACCTGTTCTGCATCAAAGCTGAGAACAAGCCGTTCTGATACTTCTGCTGACCTAGAACAAGAAAAAGAAACGATACAAGGAAGTTACAAATTAACTCCTCAAACTTTTGTTTGAAATACATAATTATGTGCTACACTCTTATACAAGCAGGCTTCAGATGACATAATAGCACCCCTTACAGCAAACCTATGCCAAGAAGGTGCGAACCAGGGTTATCCAAATATACCACAACAACCGGGCAGAAATTCCAGCACCCATTTCCACAGTTTAGTCTTGTCGAACAGAATTTCCCTCCACCAATTGTATTATTGAAATAACAGACAAATTGCTTTAACACTCAGTCTTTAAAGCCAAGAGCTGTCAGAGAGTCTTCAGAATTACACGGGATGATTTCCTTTGACGAGCTGACACACAAAAAAAACTAAATTGCCTTTCTATGCCTGCTGTCAACTTACGCCAACAGGACGGTAAAGATTACTGTAATGGTGCAACTAGAATCTCTTTCTGAGCTGTGACGACAATGAAAATTGTTTTAAATTTAGATCTGGCCTAGATAGGTCCACATATGCAAAACGCAATGCCTGTGTGAGCTAAATTATTAAATACACAGGGCTCTGTTATACACAGTGCTCCTTAGCTTCCCTCAACACATCTAAAATTATGATTTTGGAGGACTGAGAACCACTGTGAAAGTTTGTTCACGTTGAACAATGCGCACATTCACAACAACCAGTCTTATGACCTGAACAGCCACAAGCAGAGATAAGCTACGCTTAGTTTAACATTGCAGATCCTTGGGTCAGCTATGGTGGGGAGCAAGGCCCTGAATAAAGTGGCTGCTCTGATGTCATGGGAGTGGATGAAGTTTCGCCTCTCCCCCACCCCAACTGACTACAGGGAACAGTCACTGACTTTACTGAATGAGAGAGGCTCTTAAATTTATTTGAAGCAGCAGTGCTGTCTAGGTTTCAGCCACAGCTGGCCTTGAGATGGGCGTATAACCTGATCTTGGGCAAACAAGAGTGGAGGGAGCGAAGCAGACTTTCAGCTCGGTTAACCAAGACATGAGTAAGATGTGGATCGGGTTTAAATCAGCTTGTATACCGACAGAAAATAAATGATAAACAATCAGGGGGAGGTGGGTTACTTAATGTACCAAAGAGCAATTGGGTGTACACTGTGGTTAAATCTTAAGGCATGTTATTGCCCGCTTCTTTTCCATTAATTACATTAGTGAACACTGCGAGAAATGCAAGGGAGCGGCACACAAAAACAAAGAGCTGATTTACTCTCCTCGAGTGCCTCGTTCACTCAGACAAAAGGCAACAATCTCTCCACTCCCTGGGCTGGATGAAGTAGCTGTGTCCGCACACTCCGTCTGCCTGCAAAATAACCCTCCGTTACATTAATTTCTCCATGTCGTGCTTTTGTTTTGTTTTTTTAAACCATGTAATGCTAGAACCACAGGTACTCCGTTTATTGCCTATCTCGAGTTTAAGGTTGAATCTAGAATCCATTCTTTTAGCATCCACCTAAAAGGCTGAGTGTAAAAGTTCACGTTAATTCTTCGGTGACTTTTAGAGTAGATATGAGGGAGGATCAGAAACGGTGGGTGACAGATGCTCTGAGATAATCGCGCAGCTGCAGACTGAGCAGAGACCAGTCGCCACGCAGAAGCACTAAACACCAGGTCAGACAGGTCAAACTGCTCATATGGTGGCACTACGGATATTCATTTACACTGATCCCAACCAGCAGCATGTATCATCGCATTCAGAGTGTGGTAGCTCTGAATTGGTGCTTAATGGCCTTTGTTCTGTAGATATAACTAAAGACTTTCTCTGTGAGATGTGCCATGAAATTGGGTTTGTGATCAGTCGCCCAATTTTCAGCAGAAAAGAAAATAATTCTCATCGCTGAATGAGTGAAACCTAGGCACTACCAGTTTTTATGCATTTCTGTCAGTAAGGTGTTTTAACAAAGTAAAGGAAAGCATAAAAGGTTGAAAAAGTACTTCAAAGGAATCCATTTTCACCAACACGTCACAGCATGTCAAGACATGTCTGCCGTGCATTTAGGCTGCTACTTTAAGAGACAGCAAGATGTTAGCAGATAGCAGTGACTGAATGTGTCACATCTAAGTTGATTTGTTTTATCCTTTGAGTTTTAACTTTGGTCCGTCCACTTGGGATAACTCCTGGTATAAAGGTACACCAAGTTATCATTCCATAACCAGTAAGAGTTTCACTCATATGACTCTGATGAGATGCGAGAGAAACTGTTGGAGTGACAGGGTTTTTTTCCAGCTCTATAGAGTATTACGAAACCAATGCAATCTTTCTCCCAGCTGTTGCTGCACACTGGTGGCCAACTGGCTGATAGAAATTGCTAATACTTTTTTCCACCTCACTTACAAAACTAGACAAATCAAGTCTTTAAAATCAGAATCATTCATGATATGGAGACTAAAAGAACTTCTCCCACAACTCAAATTATTTTAACATTCTTTCAAGCAACATTTGTTAGGCTGAGTGGCCAGCTTGCTAAGCAGGTGATTGCAGGCCGGACACTGGGGCAGAAAAACTGAACAACTTTCAAGGTAAAATCAGCCTGTAATACTCCCAGGATTTGCTTTGTAAACAGAGCTGTTACCTTGAAGAAAGACTTTCTGTACAGTCTGTGCATGCACGAGTTACCCAGGTTCCTCCAACTAGTCAAAAACATGCAGGTAAAATGACCTCTCTATATTGCTCTGACCTATCCAGCAAGTGAAGGAGTTGGCTTACTCTTTAGTAACTTTTGTTAGCCATCATGATCAATTCTGTCCCTCAAAATGATTGTTTTTCCCCATTAGAGGATAATTTGGTTCTAAAATGTGGTAATGATTTTATTGCAAAAGATCTACTGTGTATCTTCTTCAGAGGTTTCTTCAGTACTGCTGTAATCCAGACAGCTGGAAACCATTCCTGCTCACAACCAATAGCATCTGCAACTCTTTGAAAACACCCAGATAGTATGAGTTACAACATAAAAATGTCTTGTTGGATTAACAAACAACTTTGGAACTGAACTATTTGATGATGTGTTGAAGTAAGAGGGAAAAAATAAACTGGGTCAAAAAATAAAATACCTGACCTTTTGTTGCACTTGTATTCAAATAAACCAGGAGCAGAAATGTAAGCAACAACTTCAGCAAGCCATTTGTCTTGTTGGTGCTAACCACTAAAACTGAACAACAGTTATCTGAGGTAAAATGCAACCAACCCTGATCTCAGGTCATCTGATAGGAGAAAATTAAAGTTCAGAGCAGGACTGTTTTAACTTAAATCATTATGCAGGTTTTAAATTGGGCATGGAATTAGCCCAATTTAAGACTTTATATTCATGAACTGTTCTAGAAACAACAACAAATGTAACAAAATATTTTAGTTTTTTCCCCCTTTATACATGTAGACCAGAAATAGAATGTATGGGTAACCACTTCCTACATTTTGACTGTAAGGGGTTAAATGTCCAGTCAGTGAATGACATAGAACATCATTACAGAACAATTGAGCCTGTCTCTACAATGCAAATGGACACAGTTTTGTAAACTATGAGGAAACAAACCATGTCTTATCTGGGGAATAAGCCGGACCAAAGACTAATCTCAATTCAACAAGTGGTCCTCTCATGTTCACACTTCAAGCACTAATAACGTCTCTCACATTCATATAATACTAATAAAAGTATTGTAATACTTTGTATACTTTCTATTTATAATACAAATAAATACTTTGTAATTATTACTATTTGTATAAACACAAGTATTTAAAAATACTATTTTAACTGTAACTGTGGTGCACAATACTAATAAACACAAAGCATTTATTAGTAATAAATAAGTACTGTTCCCTGTGTTTTAGCGACAGGGACCAGCCTGTAGATACAATTTTGTGAAGATGTTATCATAAACAAGTCTTTACAATGAAATCTAGAAAGTTTATTTGACTTTAAAAACCACAAATACTCCTCATCAGTGGTGAAAAAGCAGATGCAGGGTGCCAACTTTGTGAATTCTCTTCTCATGGTGAAACACCAGTGACATAAATTCACCACATCCTGTATGCTACAGCTGCTGCGAAACCCTCTGCTGTGTGTCTCGGCAGACGGAGGAGAAAGAAACCCCCGGCAACAGAGCCAGTCAAAGAGCACACCTAGTGGTCGGTTTCTGCCACAATCCTGTTGCTACACATAGAAGTGATGTCAAGCTGGCTTTAGACAGCTTTAGGAAAAGTCCATTTACATCAGATAATTAAAGTTTAGAAGCCAGGTAGAGGAGAATGAATATGTATCCTAGTTTTCCTCGCACTGGGAGCAAACTGTTTGCTGCTGCTCAGAGGGATTGCTGCGGCACTGAGACAGCAACGGCATGAGCTCACAGAAGCAGACAGGGTAACCTAATCCCTGTGACAGCCCGCTAAAATCACAGAGCTCTGCTGCCTTCAGGAATGTGCTCTATGTGTTCACTGCTAACTCAGCCCCCTCTGACGCTGCAGCTCTTCCTCCAGCACGCACCAAAAGTTGCATTTTAGCCACAGGGACCCAGCCTGTTTCACAAAGCGACAGGCAGAGGACAGCAATGGACCAATAAACACAAGCTTGGGTTCGCTTTTTCTTTTCTATTTTTTCCGCCCTGTAGTGCATCAGTGAAAGCTCATGAGACTGAAGCTCATCGCGGCTGTCCCGGATTCTCTCAAAACAAAATAACAGCACCGCAGCAAAGGGTCATGGGAGACTTGGCAGGCCAGCTGTGAGACAGGAAGTGTGGACACAAGAGTGACCGGATGATGGGAAAGTGATGCTATCTGACAGAGCGTGGACTCTACCCCTGGGCTGAGGGTAGTAAAGATAGCTTATCTTTGAATCAATGTGCGTAATGCAACTTGTTAGGGAGATGAAAGTGTTAACTTAAACACCAGCGGTGCTGAGTGAAGGAATTCCTCATTGGAAAACTGTCCTGATTTGGGATCGCACTAGGAAGGAGCTGATAGCCTTACCACCGTGATTGGTCGGTTATTCACCCCTGGGAATCCCCCCTAGCAGTTGGGAATATCCTAAAATAGATTGTGGCTCGTGTCCTTTGGGAATAGACAGATTTTCTCTCACAACAACAACCAACGGCAAAAGTTTTTAGTTTTCTGTCGGAACCACTTCATATCAAAGGACCCATTCTTTTTTCCAAACAGAGCTGTGTATAATGTCACAGATAAGCCACTGTTTGGAGACGGTTGCCTGGCAATTCCCCCCCAAAAAAACTGCTCAGGCTGGAAGCACTGGAGTTCTAACACAATAATTAAGACAGAAACTGGGCTTGTTGGAATTAAGAAAACCACATTTTAAAAACTGCAGCCTGCTGAGCAACATCTAAGTAGAGAAAACTTACTGCTAACATTAAGAATGTCTGCTTAAAGCCTTAACATTTAGCAACTTAGAAAACAATTCAGACTGTAGAAACACTCTTGATAGACACCCAGTAGAGTCAAATGGTGACAAAGAGGCTGATAAGCCACCCTGGCAGGCCAAACATAATGAGCTAATGCAAAAAGTCTTTTCACTGTTTTTAAAGGACTTTGGATTGAACCAAACATCTCTAGTTTAAAAACTAAATATGTAGATATACTCTGGCTTGATTTGAACCTATTTTGACAAAAAATTGAGATTGGCTTTTTATGACTTTTTTTTTTTTGCATTAGAGACACAGAGCTCTAACTTACAATAAAAATTAATAGCTTTCTTAAATGGCAAATTGTCTAAATGTTCAACCAATGCTGTATCTTGCAAGCTGAATGAATCACTACTAGTGATGCCCAAGTGGAGAATGCAGAAAATCTTGATTCCTGACTGAAATGAACTCTCGATTTCTTTTGTTATATTTTATGTCAGAGTCATATATTGAACGCAGCTAATTTAATAATAATAATTAGGGATGTGCCGATCAAGTTTTTTTTCTGCCGATCCCAATACCGATCACCCCTGAGGGCCGATCGCCGATTCCGATCCCCGATACCGATCCCCGATACCGATCCCATAGTTATTATTTATTTATTTTTTTTATCATAAACACTACCATTACATTATTTGAAAAAAGGAACCATGAATTCACCTTAATTTAGACAAAAACTTGTTTTAATAACTTTTTCCAAGAAGAAAACTAAACAAAACAGGCATTGTGCAAATTGAACTGCTATCAATAATACTATCTTTAACAGACTGATGGCATATGAAGGTTGTGAAGAGGCTAAATAATGCAAAGAGCTAAAATATAACCTTTCAACATTGCCAAAAAAATTCAAGTATAAAA
>CAEGAF010093566.1:0-24364 GCA_903067075.1 Micropoecilia bifurca | reverse complement strand
ATTTACCGTGTTTGATGTTTGTTGTAAATGACGTATAGTCACAAATAACGAGGTAATTAGTCCAAGTTTGTCGTTTATTGAATGTTCATAAACCTCAGCGGCTGTGATGAGCCACAGCAAAGGTAAACAAAGGTAAAATAACCTGAACATGTGTTCAACTCTAAACCACTGGCACCTTTTTACTCTCCATCTCTCTCTGTCATTTAAGCACACCAGTTGCTGTGGCAACAACCTGCACTCCACAAGCAGAGCAGCGATTACGTTAAAAACATAACATTCAGTCCGTTACGATATCAGGTTTTCAGGCTTGATATTTATTTTGCAATTATTAATAAGCCTCCCCTGAAGACAGCAGTGGTTCATTAGTTCATTTTAAACTCCTGCTCTGCTAGATATTTTGGTAATGGAACCGAATTAGGTGTTGCACAGAATAGTGCAACACCTTGTTGAAACAATAGAGATTATTATTGTTGGGTCATTAATTTGAACACGTCTTGTTGATTTTTGTTGTTGTTCTTTAATAAAGTTATGAATGTTTCGATAAGGAGTCAGAGGAGGACATGCTGGTCTTGGCGTCGTTCAGTTTGTCACCTTGATCGATGTATTGCACCCCTGCGCTCCCCTCTCTTGCAGGTACTGTGGACCCCCGCTAAATCTTTTAGGGGTATGCAGTACCTGACCGTACCCACCTACTTTCACCCCTACTTACACTTGAAAAAAAGTGCCAATCTTAAAATGCCAACAATGAATTTGTGACTCATATCCCACCAAAGCAGTGTGTCCCTTCCAGCAGCTTCTAAGTTTGTGCTGAGCGAATCTTTATATATAGATTTATGCATGTCTGTGTCTCCATATTAGCTAATCGGACCTTTAGGTGATTAATAGAACAGACTGTGACTGGTGATGCTGAGCAGTTAAAGGTCTGGATGTAATCAAGCTAGGATAAATGCAGGGGCTTAGTAGGCAGCCGGGATAGGAGTTTAGTTTTGGCCTCCATCAACCTGCCTTGCCACTCATCACGTATGGTATGTTAGAAATAATCTGCAACACTCCCGAAGCTAAACTTCAACATCTGGGATGAAACTTGTACTCTTTTTTGGGTTGTCATAGCAGCTATAACATGGAGCTATTGTCCGCTTTGCTCCAGTCATACCAGTTTGTATGAGCATCTGCAGTTTAACCCAAATGTGTATCGTCTGTGTTACATCATCCACCTCGCAAAGTTTCATCTCAATATTTTAGATAAAATGTCAGGCTTTTACAACTTTATTTTCTAAAGTTCATTTTATAGGGATAGATCGACATAGACAAACTGAATAAAACATCATCCCATGTTAGCATCATGGTGCAATAGCAACAGGTAATTCGCAGCACTTGTCCCTAGATGGGCTTTTAAAAAGTAATTCTAAAAATTGAAGTAATAATCATTAAAAATAGCACAACATAATCTTTAACAGTTATTTGGAAAAATTAATTCTCAGACTGAACTGAATCAGAGCCTTGGAATGAAACTGAGAAGAAGGCCGGGTGATATTGTTGAAAGGAAAACAAGCGATGCGACAAAGACTGGAGAACAGATGAATTAGAGAATGGAAGATAGATGGAGTGACGGATGGTTTATGTGACCAGCCAGTCAAACCGGGTCTCTCTCTTGATTGCAAGAGAAAGAAGATACATTTTAAAATTGAAAATGTGATGGCCTGCACTGCCCATTATTGTTATTGTGAGCAGAATAGTTTGGGTCATTGTGCTGACATATTTGATCAGTTAAATAGCATTGAGGGGGGAAAAAAAAGATTTTTCGTTTTTTTTTAATAATACTGGGATCATAATGAGAATTTGAGGTATAGATATTAGGATCCAATAGATGGCAGTAGTGCAACAATAATGAATGCAAGCTGCCATTGAAATCCAAAGATGAGGAAGAAAGCGCCTATTTTCATTTAGCACATGCTAGTAGCAACACAAAGGATCAGCACTTTTACTGTTACAGTTACCGTTTGGAAACTGACGTAATCAGTTCAGTTAAATCTAAACTTGGCACCTTTTTCTTTTTCAACCATAATAAATGTGATATTCAATTGACCTGTTATGACTCAAATTTTGAATGTCCGCTCCCCTCTGCTGCAACTTTCGTCTCATGGAATAAGTCAGGTGATTCTTTCACCCTGCTAAATTGTAGAAAACCTGAAACGGCAGAGATATCTGCAGCTCATAGCCTGGTGCGGCTCATATATGTATGTTTACTGGGTTTAAAAAAAAAAAAAACTTTGGGTATGCAGCTTATAGTCTGGTGTGGCTTATAGTCCGGAAAATACGGTATTTATTACATAAATAGTGTTATTTCCTGGATTTCTTTCTGTGAAGAACCCAGAGAATGTTATTTGATTGTGCTTTCTGGAAAACAATACATTTTTACATTTAGGCTCTCCTGCAATTGTCACCAAAGAAGGGAAAAGTTATGTGGCCCTCACAGGAAAAAGTTTGGGGACCCCTGTTGTTAAGGATCTCTGATGTATTACAGATGGTACTGTATGTAGCAATCAGTTAGCTACATTAATGCCATTACTGTTGATAAATTCATCCTGAAGTCCTATTGAAATTTGATTACACTGCAAGATAATTCAACAGATTAATTAATACACCTCTATTAGAGGTGTGCTGATCGATTTATCACTAATAATAATCGGCCAATTTCCATTAAAAAGTGCATGATCTCTTGATGCTGATCATCAAAACCGATCACATGCATCTCACTTTGCAGCCTGCATATGTAGCTTATCTCCTCTTTTCTTCACACTGTGATACTGCGCGGCAACAAATCTTAAGCAATGTAGTAAAAAGCTTCAATGCTCAGAGTGAATGGGGACGTTTGCGTGTTGCAATAGAAAATTATCTTGGGGGTGAAGCACGTCAAAATGCATCAACACAACTAATCTAATATGGCATTTAAAAACACTTGACAGAGTTTGGCTACATCAAGGCTCACTGCAGGAAAAAAAAGACATCCGGAGCAGCCAGATAGCAGGTAAAGCAGCGCACAGCTACCAACATTCACCCAGAAGAGCATGATAGTCAGGAAGCTAAACAAATAATCCAAAAATAATTTAAATCAACGAGTTAGTGGTGGAAGACGCTGGTTCGGCTCTCACTACATGCTACTTTCAGCTATCCATGCTCTCAGGACGTTTGGATTTAGTAACTCGGGATGCAACCTGCATTTGACTTTAAATGAATGTTTTCTTTTTTACCTGACATTATTTGATACAGGCAGTGAGATTATGAAATCTATTTCACTCATGTATAATTTATGGTACTAAGAGCCTTACTGTTTAATACTGTTTTACTGATTGCAGGTTTTTCAGTTGTCCTTTTGACTGAGTAGCAGCTGCATTTTGCCTGCAGGTATTTTGCATGTTTTATGTCTAACTGATAGCCAGATCATTTTGCCACTTTGCCAGATTACATAGTAGTATTTATACCTAAAGAAAAAAAATTAACAGTCAATTCATGTGATTGGCAATGATTGTTGATTAGCAGTGATTGACCCTCATAGGTGATCGGAATCAGAATCTGCAGCAAAAAACCTGATCAGTGAATCAATAACCTCTACATAAAAAACCATTCTGGTAACTGGTCATTTCTATTCCCAAATTATTTCAAGAGGCACAATCTCCCCTTTCACATGAAATGTTGATTAAACCTGGGATATAGTTACACTTACTATAAAATATCTGTTAGTAGAAAACAAATACTGGTAAACAAGCAGCTTATTTACACTGTGACATAAGTCATGCTAAAGTGTCTGGGAGGAGATCCACAGCCTTCCTGACTTAAATTGGCAGTCAAGAGTGTGCACACGATTCTGAAAATGAGAAATTATATACGCTCATTTATATGTCTGCACATCCACATTAGAGTGGATGATGTTTCCATTTGTCTTTAAGGTGTTTTCACTAGATTTGCATTACTTTCTGCGCGCAGACATGAACCAGGTTCCCTCCATCCGTCAATCAAACGGTTGATTAGATCCAAGTGTCAGAACCTAAACATATTACGCCGGTGAGAGGCAGGCAAGAAAGCAAAAAATTTAGCTTTTTAACTTCATTTCCCCAAACACACTCCTCTCACTATCAATATATCCACAAGCGTTCACATAAAAGTAATTACCGGGATCAACCGTCAAATCAGTCTTCTTCTCTCAAATGCACACCTTCAGAAAAATCTGTAACTAAATAGACATTTCATAGAATACTTTTAAAAACATCAAAAACATTAAAAACATCGAACACACACACACACACACACACACACACACACACACACACACACACACACACACACACACACACACACACACACAATGTTTAATGTTAACGTGAGAACTAATTTCTACCAAATAATGACATTTAGATCCAAAATGAGCCACTCACTACATACAGATGAAGTGCATTGAGAAACTAGACACCACTTGGCTGGACGACTGTTTAATTAGGTCAGTCACCTAACGGGGGAAAATATAAGCAATAATTTATTGTTCAAAATGATCATATAGTTGTATATGATCTCCTATAGTTTTGGGGGGCATTTTTTTTGATCAATAAAGCCACACTTTGTTGAACACAATTGATTTATATAGATGCTGCATGTACTATAAAAATACAATGATTGTACATTCTTTCAATCATCTCTATATAGCATCTAATTATTTTATAGTGTGGCAAAGAGAAACCAAGAATCCAATCAATAGCCTCGAAAGGTTCCTCAAAGTAAGCCAGCACTTCAGTACAATCCCTCCTGGCAACTAATGGAAATCAAATATAATAATAAAAATGCTTTTAGTTTCAGGGGAAAAAAAATAAAACAGAAAAAAGTCACTGATGTAATGCCATTTATCTAGGAATAATACACTTACAAGAAATGTTAAAACAGAAAATAGCCTTCAGCGACCATTTTACTTCCACTTATAAAGCAATAAAGCCAATCTGCATCACTTACACATTTTATTCATTTTCTTCCCTCATTTAAAGCACCATATGCACTTTTTTTTAACAATTAGGTTTTTTTAACACAGGAACCTGTGAAAAACAAAGGAAATGTGTTTAAATAACTTTGCATATGCTTAATTTTTGTAATAACTTTTTGTCATTCTTCCTCATGTTTTCCCCCAACATGGTGGGCAAATCTGTAACAATGACTTTTCTGATTTCACTCCTTCAGGCTGTCAGTTGCACATGTTAACAAAAGTGTGCGTAAAACGGCCGTGACTTATGTTGTCAAAGCTTCCCGCAGAGCGCTCCTCTAATTGGCCGCGTCTCTGTGAGACCAATCAAAAAGGGCAGATAATTGGAGCAGCGGGCGGCTGGACAAGAGGTCACACAGGACACACTCACACAGACACATTGTTCTTCTGTCCGCTGCTCTCTGGGTCTTTTTCTGGTTTCTCAGGGTGAAATTACATCCTTCATTTGGCTGCTGCTACATCCATATGCCATGTCTCCTTTTGTCTCCGTGTGAAGGAGCCTCAGTGACATTCATCCTGTCTGAAGTTCGTCTCGGGGAAATGATGCGTCTGTATTTCTGCTTGCACTCTTGTGTTAATTTAATTGATATCTGAGCATCCAAATATACTTTTTTGTTGTCTGTAAATTTGACTGATGAGGTCAAATATACATATATGTTTTAGTATGATACTAATTAATGGAGTATTAGGGAAATTGTACATTTTTTTTTCTAAAAAGGACGAAATTTTGGCAGGAAAATTTATGAGATTCATTTTGAGCTTAATCTCAGAAATTGTTGATAGAAAACAAAAACATTTCTGAGTTTGAAGTAAAAAATGTTCTAGAAGAAACTCAAAAAGTTTGAGATCGTCAGACATTTTCTATAACAAGGCATATTTTCGATGAGGCAATAACATTTTAACATGATGTAAAAAGCTCAAAAAGTTATTATATCATACTGCCCCTTTTATAATATACACCCATGCTATGGGCCAATAATGTACAGACCTATTCAATAGATCAGATTATTAAAGGAATATTTATTTCAGTAAGTCTATCACCAATGGAAACCCATTGTATAGATTAAATGGACAAAAACTGATATTTCTGATGTCAACTAATAAAAACACAACATTTACAATTAGAATATTACATCGAACCAACAAAAAAATATTTATGAAAACAGAAATGTGGGCTTAATGAAAAGTACATTTAATACTTTTCATTCAAAATGTACTTTTAATCAAAAACTAGACTCAGTGGGTTGTATATTTTAACTTACTGAATATAATTTTTTATGTTCTTCTACTGGGGACAAATTTCAGTTAATCAACATTCCTAAATCCACATATGAGGCAACAGTATCTTAAATCCTTTCACCAAGCAGCTGGTGCAATTTCACCATTTCACCACACTGGCTTAACATGTACATAATGGAGGAACTGTGTTCTTTTTCTCCAGCTATTACGCACAAACTGAACATTTCTGTCCAAATTGGATTTCTCCAGCAACACCACAAAGCTTCCGCAGGGAGAAAGCAGAGGTGTCCTTGTGATTAAAAGTATGGTTTTGGGTGTAACAGGCAAGTAAAAAAATGAGGAGTAAAATAAGGACTCAAACTATAATTGCTGCAGAGAGATTTCACGCTGGCTTATTGTGATTAAGTTCGCCCGTGTCTCGCTGCTACACGACCTTCTGCAGAGACAATAAGATTAGCTACAGTGGCAGCCAGACTGAGACGGTCTGACCGAGCAACATCTGTTCTCCTCTTCCTGATTTACGCTCCACACACCACAAAAAACCCCAAAAAACTCAAAAGATCCACCCGGGAAGCGTTCTGGTCAACTTTATGAACTGCTTTTATTTTCCCAAACTCTCACTGAGCTGAAAATTTAAACAGAAATGAAACCTTCGCATCTGGAATTCACAAGGCTACGTATTTCTGCTTAAGCAGTTTAGTCGTTTAAAAAGACCTCACCGTCTTTTTAAAGCATTTTGTTTAGCATGTTACTGGGCCTAATGGTTATATAAACTAATTCAGACTTTCCTAACCTGTATAAACACAATACAGGCCTGTGAGCAGAACACAGCCCAGCCTGGCATAACCGGCATGTTGAGAACATAATCTCAACGATAATGCGGCACAAAGGAGAGTGAGATTATAGGAGGGAAAGAGGGAATAACCAAAACGGAGAAAAGGTTTGAGATGGAGAGAAGAAAGGAGCTGAAGAAGAGATGGGAAAGTGATGTTACCATGTGAACGTGTTAAGATTTCCAGGAAACATCAACAATAAAAGGAATGAAACATGAAATGTTCAATTCAAAACTACATATTTTTAAAACATAGTTTCTAAATGTACAAATTAAAAACATTTATGTTATTACAGTCAATAGAGGTGTTCAATATTTCATATTTTCCTATAGATATGATACCAAGTTAATAATGGACAAAAAAAAACTAATGAAACAACAGAAACAACAAATAAAGTGAATCATGAAGTATCTTTCAAAAGAACTGTCATTTACAAAAGGGGCAGCTGAGACCAAAGACTTCTGTCATTCACTTTTTAGAAAGAGAGAAAAGTGAAAAATGATAAGTCATGCAAATGCAAATTATTGTCCAGCCAAACAATCCCTGCACTAATGTATATTTTCACATTCATTTACTCACTGTGACGCAGTGAATCCCTCCATTCATGACACCAAAGCAACAAAGGGATGAAGTCAGACTCTCCAAATAGCTATGAAAGCCAACAAAATGTAAAATAATAAAAAAATCAGGCAAAGTTATCTCAGATTGACTTCACACTTTATTTTTTTTCTTATATCCATATTGGGAAGTAATTCTGTCAGCAGCTAAATAGCAGGAGATGAATTAAGATATCGTAAATTTCCACTGAGTAAATCTCTAGTCAGAGAAAACAAGTCAAACATCTTAAGATGGAGTGTGCTTCAGTGTACATTACTTAGAGTTCCCCTACTTGTAAATGAAATTGGTTTCTTTTAAATTCGTAAGCGCATTTGCACTGAGTACATTTCAACCTTCACTTCTCCAAGTTAAGATGCCGGAGCAGCAGCGCTTTGCATGTAAATCTCCTAAAGTTAAGCACACAGCCTACGCTGGCTGGCTGGCGCTCCGTCTGTCTGTCCCTCTCCCTTTTTTTGTTACACCAATACACACACAATCTGTCTCTCTCTCTTTCTCTCTCTCTGCCCTCCACAAAAACACTCATGCACAAAGCTGCACAGCAAAACCAACTTAAACTTACTAGAAGTCCATAACTTGATTTTCCGTAATGCACCGTAGGGCAATTCTGAAGCAAATGGCTGGCAGAGGTGCAAATTCAAGAAGAAACCCACACAGTCTGCTCTGCAGACAGCAAAAGTCTCAAATAAGACATGCAGACACCTACACACTCAAATCAGCATTCAACTGTCTGCTAAAGATCTATAAAAACGGCCTTTTTCACATAAACACCCAACATCCGGCTAAAAGTGAACAGCACTCTGGATTTAAATGTTATAGTAAAAAAAAGCAAAGCTGAAGGTCTAAAGATCACCGTTAGCTATAGAGTCATTTGATTCTCTCATTCTTTACTGGTATTTTACTGTCACCTTTGCCCTTTTTTCACTAGTTAGGCCTGTTACTTAACCTCAACTCTACATGCTATACATTCATGCAAAAACTAAACAAAGTTTATTGATTCATTTTGTGCTGAGACAGACAATCAGGTAGAGCAGTTGGGCCATAGAAACAGAATTTCCTGGCATACATTCAGGAACATGAATTCTGATAATTAAATCTGAAGGCTTCTGCAGAAGTGAGCAAAGAAGCTATAAGTATGTTTTCCACAAACTAATTAATTCAGTAATTCTGAATGCCATTATTTTGTCTGGGATGACATTAAAATTCACAACAGTATCTGTGTTTCCATCCCACTGTCATGGGAATTTTGACCAAAGCTTAAAAATATCGCAACAAAAGCTAATGGCCCATGTTTCCACCAAGCAAAAAAGCTATTGGTGTGTTTTACCACTAACTAAGTATCTAAGTATCTCACCCTCCTGCAGTCTTAGCGTAACACTCAGGAGAAGTTCAGAAAATGTCCCGGTAGGACAGCGGGGGGGTTGTCCCATAAGACCATCATAAGACCCAATAAAAGTGTGTTATAGAGCAGGGTCAAATCATTTTGACATCAGCACACAAATGTCAGCCTTTTGTCTGTGAAAATGTTCAAATTGACAAAAGTAGCTGTTTCCGTCCAATTGTAATAACATTTCAGCAACAAGGCAATTGTTCTTATCATAAAATCAAAATAAGATACTTAAAATGTCTAAAAAACACTTGAAAATGATTCTATTCAGGACTTTGCTTTCTCTTTCTGCCAAAATCAATCATGTATTTGTCAATTCCACATGCCAAGTCCTTCAGCTTGTCCTTTGTGCGTAGCATGTGGAATCTGAAAAGCTCTGCGGTGCCACGTCAGAGCAGCCACCAGAATCCCATCTCCAACCGGCTTTCTGCTGATACCATATGCAGATGTCAGCAGGAAGGAAATGCCCTGGCTCATTTCTCAGCCCCAGAAAACGGCACGGAGGCAGCCCTCTGGTGGGGATGTGTTCATGTGTGTGTCATCATCGGTGGTTTTAACGGATAAGCTCCACATGCCCAACAGCAGCACATTGTGAATCACCCATCAGGACACCTGGCACTCCGCAGCTTGCAAAAAACAAACCAAAAAAAAGAGGCTGGCTACATGCATCAATGTCAACGTAGACTCATGCAGGATGTGCGTTCGGGCCGTGCCGTCCTCTTCCTATGGTCCAACTGCATATTGTATCCCTTTCACCTCATCCTTCCTCTGGCTGGACAGTGATAAGTGCCGCGTTCTCAGTCAATGCGAAGATGTGAATAATGGATGAAGTACAAGTTGTGCGGGATCACAGCAGAGGCACTGCATGATGGACACGGACACAAGAAGAGACATGGCAGGAGCAGCAGGAGCCTCGGTTAGCCATCTTCCACCTGTCTTCTTCAATTCCATTTTTCATGTCATGCCATGCTGTCAAGAGAAATCAGTTATTTTTTTCCAAAAATAACAAAATTCAGTCGCCGGACAAACTAATTCCGCTCAGAAAGTTATTCTCTCTAACAGCCCGGAGTGTTCTCACACTCAGTCGGCTGGATTCACTGTTTACTGCGTTATTTGACCTTAAAACCACTCGCACCATGTCGGCCTCACAGTGAATAAATGAGGCTGTCACCTAAACGCAAACACACATTGCTCTCTGTTCCCTGTGGGTGGTACAATCATGCCAACTCCAATTCCTATAATGTTCTTCATATTTTATGTTTTTTTGACCATGCATGAGTGCGATGAACATGTGTGTTTCACTGACTGAGTCTGAAAGCAGTCGTGGTATTTTGTGAGGTGTTTTTGCAGCTCGGTGCCAGAACCCTGTGGGGTATTTGCGTGTGTCTGACTCCTCTCTGGTTAGTTGTCCAGCAGGGTTTCCTTCAAGGCTCAGAACACACTCAGTGACCTGTGCTGTTGTGCTTGTCTAAATTATAAAGGCAGTTGTGAGTGTTGAGAGGAGCCAAACATCATTTTTAGAATAAAGAAAATGCACTTTGAAACTGAGGTCTAGCCAGATATCTGGGAAAACTAATACATTTTTACGCATTTTGGCATTTCATCCATACAAAAATGCCATTTATTGCCATGCTGTTCAAAGTTTTAATCCATTTCAACCAGAAGACTCTCAACCTTATCAGCTCAGTGTCACGTACAAAACACATTGATGTCAAATTTGTTTTCCACTGAGCTCTTTCCTGTGCAACATCAAGAATGTGTTCGCTGTTGTAAAAATGAACGTTTGAGCAAAAGTCCGCTTTACGTCTGCCTCGAGAAAACCTGGTCCTTCGTGAATATGTCCAAATGTGAGGCAGCCTTTATTAACCTCATTTTATCCCAGGGCCTCCACAAACAGCCTTCATGCAGGCATGATTTGGGCATTTGAAATTTCTGAGTTAAGCGTTAAGTTCTATATAATTTACTGTATATCAAAGGTGAATATTGTTTTTGTAATGCTAGCCCCACTAACTCGGCTAATCAATAGGGTACTTAAAATAATTTAAAACATCAACCCTGTTATCATTTTAGTCAGGTATTTCATTAACACTTTTTAAAAATGTTGGGAATAAACAGCTTCAATGCTTTTTAACAATCTTTTTTGTTTTTCTTCCATAATCAGAGTAACTGGAAATGGCTAATTTTGTTATCAGCACAAAGGTTTACAAACCCTCAAGAAAAAATATGACACACACTCGTCATTGGTGCATCTGGATTCAGTCATGTTTTTGCATTTATTTTTAATTTAGGCTTTTAATCACATTCTATGTCAAACACCCACAAACCAGGCCGTATAATGAAGAAACTCCTGGACTCCCAATGAATTACTTCAATGTTAGGAATAAGAGTCATCATCTGGACAGATTACAAATTCTTGATGTGAACTTTGAATTTCTTCTGTGTATGGATGTGCCACACCTCATGAAAAAAAGGGAATTACCAAATTCATGATATTACCTCTTTAAAATAAAGTCATTCCTTTGGACCTTTCCAGATGGTTTGAAGTGTCCTCTTCTATCAGCAGACACAGATGCATCACTTTCATGAATTATGCATTTGCCACATCAAAAATGGGTCCCATGATTTCTGAACATCATGACTCATTGCTCTTGACTAATGCTGCACACTTCCCACTAAGATCAAAATTGACCATTTCAGTGATGTTATTATGCTTAATGACCTTTCTAAGAAAGCAGACATTTATTATTTTATATACATTTCATAAGACGTTTCTGATACAAAAAAATCTCAAAAGATTCCTTTTGTGGCCTTTCATAATTTTCTTTTTCTTTTCAGGAATGCTGATGTAAAATAAGCTTTTCCTTTCCTGCAGTTCTGACTCAATTGGCTCAGAAGGAGATTTGATGCTCACTCAGTTTATGATCATGGCTTATCTAAAAGATAAATGGCAAACGGTCAAACTTTAAACTGAAGACGCCACAAGAAAACGACCGTCTGTCCCCCGTGGAACAGAAAGTCATTAAAGCTTCTCTACTTTGCTAGTTCCCATCAGGCCATTAAAGATTAGGCCTGGTCATTTCACGATTATACTTTACAAAAGTTAATGAAATCAAAGCCAGAATTCTGGCAATTATCACAATTTAGTTTCAAAGTGAACAAAAATAACACTATATATTTAGTAGTATTGCATGGACCTGATGGACCACAGTAATTAGTATATACAGGCACTGGAAGACTGTTGCCTGAAGTGTTCAGAGATCACTTGGTAACTAATGACTAGTTAAATTTAAAACTGTGAGTGTTCAGGAAGAAAATGCCATCATGACTGATCCTATCTGACTGTCATGAACAAAACACCATCTTTCCTGGTCTTCACCTTTCATCCTGGCTGTTTCAAAAACAATTACCTGCCAGGCAACTCCAGAACTTAGCGTTTTTGCCCAGCATGTCTTCTTGCACAAAGAACCCATTTCATATTGTTTCAGTGAAAAGGTGCGACTTTTCTAAGCGAAAGAAGAAAAAGGGGAAAAAAGGCTTTTTGACCTGCCAGAAACGTTGAAGCTGCTTTCCTACTCGTGTGCTTTCAATCTGACATGAAGCTTTTGTCCACAACACAGAATTCAGGAAAAGAAAAAAAACTGCTTGGAGGGAATAAAAGAAAAGGACATTTCTCATGGCAGCTTGTGTGGTTTTGACATAAATATTCTCTGTTCATACAGCAGTCTGGTTGGTGGAGTGTCTTCTTCGGAGTATTTCATGCTCTGATCCTAACCAATGACAGGTATCATTTTGATATGAGAGACACTGACGTCTTTATTTTGTGATAATCCTTGATGTTTGATAGCAGAAAGGCTGATTTCTCTTGGGCAACATGCCCAGCTGGGCTTGCTGAAGCTACAGTCATGTTTAACGTATCCTTGTTGAAATCAAACCACTCTAGTGCTGCTTGCTTTAAGTTTTTTCCAAGATAGTTGCTTTTCCATCCATGTGTATTTTGTCCTTCGTTCAATTATGGTCATACAAACGTCCCAAAGGGTTATTTTTTCGTATTCTAAATCAGATTTCTCTATCTATTGATAGAAATGTAATTGTCTTTATGCCTGTTTTTTATGTTTTTTATGCCTGTTTTTTATTTTGATACTCAGTTCCTTCCTATGAACTTTTATACCATTTCTATTTCTGAAACACAGCAGCATCAAAAAACACTTGGTTATTACCTGGGACAATAGATTCTTTTCAGAGATAATTTTGGAGGAACAATATTTACAGTTGAATCCTAGGAGGCATCCAAATTCCTGCTGCAGAGCTGGGATTCACGTTTTTAATTAATCCTAACACAGACGTCCCCGCGGGTGAACACACTCAAACACACCGCCACAAAACACACACACACACACACACACACACACACACACACA
Organism: Micropoecilia bifurca; assembly: GCA_903067075.1. Taxonomy (NCBI): domain Eukaryota; kingdom Metazoa; phylum Chordata; class Actinopteri; order Cyprinodontiformes; family Poeciliidae; genus Micropoecilia; species Micropoecilia bifurca. Next base: position 10,849 of record CAEGAF010093566.1, on the reverse strand, counting down.
CACACACACACACACACACACACACACACACACACACAGAATACAGTTAACATTCAGGGCTGAGAGCCAAAGAGTGGAAATCTCAAACTCCACATTGACTCTGAGAAGGTTTGTCATTAACTACGTCACAGATTTCATGCTTCCACACATTTAGGTTTACTTACTAGTGCAATACTGATAAAAAATCTTAAGTCACCCTCTATTGATTTATATTTTCCTTTCAAACAGACAGACAATATTTACATTTTTAAGGTCCTTGATTATAAGTAAGTGTTTAACTGCCAGAGCCGGGGAATAAATTCAAGAGCCGTATCTTGTTATAATAAGAACTTTTCAAGATATAAAACTTGTCAAAACAAGAAGCCATCTTGATAAAACATAATATGTTATCTCTCAAATAAAACAGGTTGCAATAATAAAACAACAACACCGTTTGGAAACATGTCATAATTCGTTGGAGGAGCATATTTTACTTCCTGTTATATTGAGAAACTTCCTCATTATAACAACATAAAATAACCAAAAATGTTCTTTTGTGTCTCATTACATTGAGAAATTTTGACATAATCGTCTCATTTTAACAAGAAAACTTTCTCATATTCTACCGTCAGGACATAGAAACAGTTTTAACAAAAATGTAACCACTGAAGCTGTAAAGGTTCTTTTTATCTGATGAATATTTATCAGAAAAACTGCCAGTTCAGGATTTCCAAGCTCTGGAAGCTGAATGTTTCCATAGATCTCCAGAGACTTTCAAAGACTGGATGTTGACCAACAAGGGATTTTCTGTAGATAACGCTGAAATTTAAAATCCAGGGCAGCCAATTACCGGTAGTGTTTATTTTATTTTGTTTTTATGATTGTTCTCTTTCATATGCTAAGATATTTCCCATATAATTTGCAGTGTGTTTTCTCCCGTCCCTCCTGGGATAGACATAAGAGGACTTCAGTGTCCTTAAAACGTGAACACCATTTCATATTTAATGTTTAAATATGTCAATTCTATTTTTAATGGGGTCAATTTGTACTGAGCCCATTAAACTCTAAAAGCAAAGTAGTTTGACTTTATACGTGGCTGAAGATCTGATGTAATGCGTGACAGATTTAAAGCCGTTTGATTCTATGCGGCTCATTTATCAGATAAAAAGAACTTTTACAGCCTCAGTGGTTACATTTTTGTTCAAACTCTTTCTATGTCCTCACAGTAGAATAGGAGACAGAACATACAGCTCCTCAGTGCTCCTACTACCGTCTGTAGAAATGCATCTCTCCCTCTCAGAAACAACTAATCACAGCCTGGAGGAAGGTCTTAATGCTGTCAATAAAGCTTGTGTACACATCGCTCACACTCTTCCCACCTTCACTGCATACCCTATTGCCGCTGTACTGAAGCTGTGCTACTAGCAGAGAGACAATGTAACGTTACAGAAAAACGACCAAATTCACGAGTTACCAGCCAGCTCCGCTGTGGAGTCTGTGCTTGTTCAAACCTTCAGGCAAAGTTTATTCTTCTGTGTTAAACATACTTTTCATTTTAAGTCCACGTTTCTTCAATAAAATTCTTTTCATTGTTTGATGTAATATCAAACAATGATATTGTTGTTTGATATTACAAAAATATCATTGTTGTAAAATAAAACAGATATCCTAAATATCTGTCTTGATTAGGTTGATTCATAAAACATCAATTAACAGAAGTAAGGAAAACATGAATTATCATGTTTTCCTTACTTCTGTTAATTGATGTTTTATGAATCAGCCTGGATGTGATTAGTCTATATAATGTGTGTCTTGGTCAGTAACATTCTAATTTAATGAATATGAATGTTTATGACTGTCAATGTGCTATTAAATCCTCAAAAGTGCAAGTGTAAAGTTATACTTAAAAGTGTAGATATATTTTAACTGCTTCTTTCTAACTGTCGGGAATCCTCACTTAGTCACTGCAAGTGAATTATTGTGATATATTTATGAATACTTTTTATGACACAGATGAATCATCTGCAGCTGTCACACAGCTTATTTCAAAACTTTAACGGCACAAAGAATAGGAGACTGGACAAAGCAAAACAACAGACTATTTCAGCAAAAGTTTTTAAAGATGTCAGTAAAAAGTTGATATTTTAGCTTTGAGAATATTCCAGATCAGCCTCTTTGAAAAGAAAACAATGCATTTTTCAGCAAATGATTTCTTAAAAATTTAAATATCTTCTAAATAAAATAATGAGTGTTAACCCTTGTGTGCGCGAGGACATAGGAAAATGTAGAGGACTATGGCAATGATACAGGTTTTACGTGTGTGGGGTCAGTTGGACCCCATTTCTACATACAAGGGTTAAAACAGGTGAGTGGAGAAGTGAAGTCAAGCTAAAAAAATGTGTTCTGCCCTTCAGCATTTAGTCCATATTTGTCCATGATTGTGATTCCAGCTCACAGCCTCATTGATCCCTTCGGCGAGACCTGCAGCTAAAAGTGTTTGCCAAATTGAGAGCATTTCTGTTTCTGATTGGCTGTGCATGAATGCAAATGCGCATCCACACATCAGTCGAGGAAGCAAGGCTTCATCCGACGCTCTCTGCACGTGGCCTTGCTTCCTCAACTGATGAATACCTTTTCAGTCCTTGCTGTGAATATATAAATTGACGAAGTTTTGTCTTTGAGCGCGTTTATGAACCTGGAATGCAGTGAATCATAACATAAAATTCATTTAAACACATAACAGGGTGGCTTTTCAGCAGGTTGTGATGTGAAATGAATGATTTTCCTCCTGCTATCGCTGCCTTCAATAAGCTGTTTTTTGGCCATAAAACTAATGTAGCGGTCACGCAGAGTGACTACCCTCTAATATGGAAATTTATAAGCCAAAATGGCGCACAGGGACCATCAAAACCAGGCATTCCCTCTGGTTCTTTCTCCATCCTACTCTTGCTTCGCCCTCACGTCGTCCATCCCTGTCTCTTCTTCGATAGCTCAACAGAGAAACACAAATGTGCTGGACATTCTCCTGATGAACAAAACGGTTGTTCTTTCTTCTGGCAAACTAGACAGACAGACAGACTCCAACTATCTGCGAAACGTTTAGCAAAGATTATGAGCTCAGGAAGATCTACTGTACTTGAAGGTGATACGTCCACAGTTTGACTTACAGAGCTCGACTCAAATGACTGAAAAAATGTTTACATTTAAAACACTAGCTTGGCTAGCACACATTTGACTTGATTAGCATGGCCTGCTACTAAAAATGTAATATGAACCAGGAGTACAAAACCACTGAAAATAGTGCTTTTATAGACAAAAACGGGTAAATCAAAGTCAACACTTGACAACATATCAAAGGAAAACCATCAACTAGAAAGTTTTTATAATGTAGCATAAGACCTGGTCGATAAATCAATAGCTGTATACAGTATATTGCAAAATAAGTTTTTCTCTGTAGACATATGTGGGACGGTTAATATAGATGTTGCATGATATTGTTTATGTCCACAATTTTGCACATGGGCACAACGCTGGAGGGCAAAAAAGTCAATTCTTTTAATTGCCATCCATAGCTGCAGTGCCGCGGTGGAACAAATCTGTTAGCTAAAGGAAACCTGGAGATGTAGATATTACTCATTTAGTGGGGTGCGCCACAGCAAAAGCAAAAATAACAAAGAAAACCATTAAATAACTCTAAATCACTCATATTCTTATTTTATTTCTCTCTTTGTGCTGGCTATGTAACACACACACTCCCTGCCATAGGAACTGACAACAATACCACTAATGTATCAGTATTCAATACTCAAACATTTCCCACACATTGAACAGAACATTCACTCTGTTATAGTTTTATGTTTTCAGGCTGGATGTTTATTTTGTGATTAATAATAACTGATCATCTGAACATAGAGGAGGTTGATTAGCTAATTAAACTCTGCTGATTATCTCTGAGTGTTGGTGTGTAGGTTGCCAAATTCTGCAGCACATCTACATGCTAAGGTTGTAAAAGTCAAGCAAGCATAACTGTCCTACTTAACTCTCCTTGATTATTTCTTTTTAAATTAAAACATTTTCCTAACCTGTGAAACTGGACACCCTTAGATCTTGTTGTCTAGTTGTCATAGTGTTGACAATTAGTAGCAAAGCACTGCACTGCATCACACATATATTTATGCTTTAGCCTATAATGTTGTTGACTTGAGAGCTAAAACCAATGGTAGGCATTGTCGGCAAGATGTTGCCTGTGAGACGTGTCATTCCAACATTCTGTCTTTTTTCATCTCTGTGAAAACAATCATACATGATCAGACACAAAGACACAACATTTCTTTACCCAATATGGCCCAGTTGGGATGAGCCCTCCTGTTTCTACTTGGATCGTGAAGCTCCGTGGAGGGGCTCCCTCTGCCCAGAATAGCCTCTTTTGTCTGGGACACTCTGCCCTGCGCAGCCCCCCTGCCTGGAGCTGAAGTGGCAGAGCTGCTCCATGGTTCCCCACCCTCTGTAAAAGACGTGCCGACTAAAATTCACCAGGGCTCACAGGGAGATCAAGACAGCAAAAGAGTAAAAGGGGAAACCCACAGGTCAAAGTGGTTTGGGGAAAGACCTGACAGCAGAACAGGAACAGAAAGCAGTTTGTCAGGAGGAGACAGTAGCATTCTGCGTTTCTGTTTTTTCTTTGTAAGTAAAAGGTGGCAGAAGGTGAATAAAGGAACACAAAGGAAAACGGTATGTTGCGGTTTAAGGTTACACAGCAGGAAGAAATCCAAGACATGCCACAGAGGAGAGGTGAAGAAAGAGAAACTTTAGCCTGTAACACCACCAGGGAGTATAGTTCCTTCTCGCAGCAGACATAATGAGGAGAAGATCTCAGTGCTTTAATCAACCACAATCACAGCAGCTCTGTACCTGCTCAACGCAGTCTTCCACAACCGACAACGGCAAATTAGAAGCCGCAGCTAAAGAACAATATGAGCACTGCTTGGCTAAATTGCCAATTGACAAACTGCACAATCCGAGTGAAGATAGATCACTGTTTAGACCACTTATGTGAGAAGAGTACACAAAGGCAAATCGATTGAACAGTCACGCTAGCCTGGCGTGAAACAAGCAAAACAGAAGCTCTTGAAGTTGCTCTGTAAATTGGGGGCGAATAGTTATAGCTTTTTAGCTAGAGCAATGGTTATGGATGAAACAAATGCAAATGTATGTGTCAATGCTCTCATTTAACATCTTTGAGAGCAAAAAGGTTGCCTCAGAACAAAAGCTCATCTCAGCTTCTTCTCTTTTTGAGTATTACTGAGTGTGTGTTGAGACCTTAATTGTTCTTCAGGCATGTTACTGCTTCATGATCAAAAGAGGAGGGACAAAATGGGAGAGAAGAGGGAGAAAAGCTATGGGTTAGTTAGAGATGGTGCTTTCATCAGGGGCACTGAGGCTGTCGACCCAACATGAGCACATGGGACAGCTTGTGAATTAAAGTTTAATCAATTAGATCTCAAAAAAGTGCTGGCAAAGAGGGGGACATTCCCACTGCCTATATTTTATTTTATGGAACCAATAAAATTATTCATATATATACATATATATGTGGTGGAGAAAGTACTCAAAAAATGTGCTTAAGTAAAAGTATTTACCTCTGTATTTACACAGGTAAAAAAGTACTCAAGTAAAAGTAAAAGTACCACATTAACATTTTGCTTAAGTAAAAGTAAAAAAGTACTGGCTTTTAAAAACACTTAAGTATTAAAAGTAAAAGTACTTGCTGAATGCACTACCGATCGTATTTCAGTGATTCTTGAGAATAGGGACAAAATGGGTTTTAATTTTCCCCATATTTTTTTTTTATTATTATTTCTTAACCTTATGTATGCCAAAATAATGTTTTGAAAATATAAAGATGCTAAGGTGCAGGTTCCAAGTTGCAACATTTTTTTTATAAATTACATTTTTAATCGACCTGTCTACAGCTTGAACTCTTCTGTTGGGTCAGGTGTTGGGTAGATTTAACCAATCGTTTGGGTTAAAGACGAAACTTGGAAGAAGCCACGCCCCTCTTCACAAGCCACACCCCTCTTCCAAGACTCCATTTTCAACATGACTGCATATCGGGCTTCTCCTCTACTTTGAAATAAGACATGATAAGTAAAAAGAATATAAAGTTTCAACGTAAATAGGATTTTATAAATGAATAGAATGTATTTCAAATATGTTTGATATTTATTTTTATGGTTATTTAAAATATTTATGACTGTAAATACATATTTTTACCCAACTATAGTGGTATAATAATCCTTGTGTTGGGATATGTGGTGACTGTGGCTCTGCGGGTAGAGCAGTGGTCTTGCAATTCAATTCCAGCTTGATGTGCCCCTGGGCAAGGCCCCAACCCCAAATTGCCTAATGAGCTGCGTATGAGTGTACAAATGTGTGAGCGTCCATGAGTGCGAATGGGTGAGTGTGACTCCAGTGTAAAGCACTTTGAGTGGTCAAAATGATTGGATAAAGCGCGATAAAAGTTTAATACTTTTACCAATTATGAGTTTCAACCCAATTTTGGGTCAATTTAACCCAACGTTTGGTTAGTTGCCATGACCCAATGTGCTGGTCAAACCATCAATCCAACCCAGTTGGGTTAAAACAACCCAGTGTTGGGTCAGTCCATATATGACCCAGCGCTGGGTTACGAATTTACTGTGTACACAGGCTAATCAAGGGAACGAAACACACCTGGGAACAATCAACGGGGAAGATCACAGGAAGGAAACTGAACACAAAAAACCCTAAAAATAAATACACAGAAACAGGGATCACTACAAAACACCTGCCAGCAGTGCAAATGTTTTTTATTTGATTTGCAATTATACCCTGTTAATCTATTACTTCCAATACAGATATCTGAGGTTTAGTATCGGCTGATACTGAGAAAAACAGCTGACCTGACTCAAAACATTTACTTTTTTTCCCAACACAGACATAAATGTACTGAATTACAAAAGCATTTGATAATTCTGCACCAGTACAGCACACTTAAATACACCAACAGCTTCACAATCTTGGTCAAACATATAAAAACAACAGAAGAAATAGTGGTTCAGTGCAGTTTACCACAGTCTGTTTAGGAATCAGTAATCAAGTGACAGAAAATGCTCTAATTAAATGAGACCATAACAGAACTGGACGCCCACGTCCCAGTTGAGTTCTCATTGATTCACCAATTGACAGTTTTCTGTGGACCAAAAAGAATCTGCAAATAGGCACATTTTTCTTTGACAATTTGTAAAGTGTCTGAAAGAAAATGCAACTTTGGAAGCTTAAATAAGTAGATGCAATGCAACCGAACAAGGTATTACCTGATGTTTGCAAAGCAGCCAATTGAGGAGCGTCATTCATTTTTGTTAGCTTTAGTGGTAATGGTAGTGCTACAACAGTTTACACTGTGCATGTTAAGGTGGTTGATCCTTAAAGTGCTAAAATACACAACAAATATTTCTAGAACAGGTCTCTAGTATTTGTGAATTTCAGCTTTTCACTGGTGGCTATGGTTCCTAACGCTGACAAAAAACTGGAGGTTGAAACGCAAAATGTTAACTAACATTGCACATGACCCTGGTCACATCTCCCTCACCATGGAAGATGGTGATGGCAGCATCCAAATTCTATGAGGAATTACTTTGTATGGGTCCGTAACAAAGTCTTACAAAATACCTTGACATGTTTGGTTGCAACATGGTAATACTTTAGTATGTGACAGCTGGAAAAAGAGCTTCTTTGAAAAAAGACTAGGAAATTATGCCAAAGGAAAAACTAGAAATCAGTTATCTTATCTATAATCTATCAAAACTGACAGAAATTATGGCTAAATAGGACAATAAATTCCAGAGCTCAACAAATTGAAAGCACATTGTAAACTAATTTTTGCCTAAAAGAAGCCTCTTTAACAACTGTTCGTTGCTTAAGTACAGATGAGGAAAATGTAAAGTATTTAAGATCAAAAGTGCTAGAGCAGGCTCTTATTTCTATAATGTTCCTCAAAGGTCATTGAGTCTAAGCTTTCTGAAGCATTTCAATACAGTTTTTACAGGAAATCTGCTTCAAACTGTATAAAAAAGTGTCAAACCGGTTTCATTTAATAGTGCTGTTGATAAAGTTTTGAGGCAAATAGTGATCTTTTTCTATAACTGAGCATAAAAAGCATTTTAAGCAATCGTACAAGCAACGAGGGAAATTCCACTTAGATTAATGAAAATGTATGAAAGTATCTGAGCACAGAACAGTTGGCTTTGGTTAGGAATGTTATTAAGAAACTGGAGTAAAAATGAAACTCCCTAAAGGTTTGACTCAGGGCTGGTTAATCTTGTAATTTGGCTGTGTGCAGCCCAGAGCTTAAAGCAGATGATTAACACAAACGGATGGCTTTATGGCACCTGCCAGTGGTCGGTCACCACTTTATGTTTTGCTCTGCCAATTTAGCATGGTACAATGTGAAAGGCAACAGTCAAACTCACATGCAGACCAGAAAATAACTAGAGATTTGCTTTACTTTTGACTTGTTCAGTACCTGTATTTTTGCTAAGTTTTACTTTACAGTCAACAAGGCTATAAAGCCTTATTGCATTTATCCCCTGATAAGTGACTAGAAGGCTTTTGTAGCCTTATAGTCAACAAGGCTATAAAGCTTTGTTGACTATAAACAAGTCAACAAGGCTGTCAGTTTGGAGCTTTTTGTCCAAACAGACACTACAAAGTAGGAAAACAGCTACACAACACAAGTAGTTCCAGGTCATGTTGGGATGGCACTAAGAGAAACAAACGTCACAGTATCAATCATTGACATATAAAATGTTTTTCTACTTTCTGGGTTGTGCTTTGGCCATAATGCATGGCTGGAGTTTGAACATACGTTTGACTAATTTGGTTTCAATAACATGTCTATACTTGGTTATGGTGGTATTCCATGTTCCTGTTTCATCTCATCTCTAAGCAAAGCCTAAACAGCTTGTCAAGCCCAGCAAAGCCTGTTAGTCACCTCACACTTCAAATAAATGGTTTGTTTAAACAGGAACAAAATATCCATCCACCTAAAACCAACCACTGTCTTCTCCTTATCCAAGACCTAAAGCCTAGTTCACTCAGCAAGACTTTCATGATTTTTGTCCCCATTTATCCCTTCAACAATCTTAAGGATGCTCCAATTAGCAGGATGACTCCTAAGGTAATCTTAAACAATATTGCTGTGATGTGACGGAAGCACCGAAGGGAATTCAAATTAAGAAAACACAACAACTGCCATAGTGCACCACAAAATCCACAGGATATCAGAGATGTCTTAATGTTAAGCGTAGTCCGCAAGCTACAGCCATTGCTTCTTCTCAGTCAACTATGTTTACTTACTCTGAACTCACTTTAGATTTTGTGATATTTCCCATCTGGCATCTGGATGTTGGTGAGTGAAATTGGTTCATGGTGTGGTATGTTAAATTTGCTGTGTGGCTTAACATCACACACTGTACAACCAAACCTGTCATACTTACAATTTTTTATCACCATGTATGAGGTCTCTCAGGTTTTGAAAATCAGTCAACAATTTTACAATCTTGCTGTGTACCAGGCATAACAGGTGCAGAGGAAACACATTCCTCTCACTAGAGACATGCAGCTCACTTCCAGGGAACCCCAGGTGTCCCTAGGTCAGATACATACAAACAAGTGATTTCTACAAAATCCTCCCACTTACATATTGTCTGATACATCAGTCAGCGTATGTGGCAAGATAAGTTCCAGGCAATGATTGGTTTTTATGCTTGATTATATTCAAAATGTCATGAAAAAATAACTTAAAACTCTGATATCATTCTTATACTTTGAAGGCATTGCTGTACACTTTCAAAACACAGTCCTTACCTGAGTCTCTCTGCACTGCCTTAGCATCTAATTCATACATAACCATCTGTGTAGGTGTCTGCAGCTGTATGTGAAAAGTTAATAGTCCATATCTGCATGCAGTATAAAAGCAGTGGCGGGAGGCAGACCTGGCACAAGCTCCCTCCTGCTGATTTCAGCTGTCAGACACATTTATTAACTATGATGAATCACCCCTCGACTTCACATCCAATCTAAAGCCTCTCAGAGGGACTCAAATTTGGTCACCATTTTTACTAAATGATTTTCTTGGCTTGTGGTGCGGCAAGCCGGCATTTGGACTGACAACCTGTTGGTACGAGCTGCTGGTAAAAATCAAAGTGCCAACGGACACAGGTGGAAGTGTCATTTTTGAAACAGCATGGGCGATTAAGTGGCCAGACGACATGTAGCCCCCGTTGGGAACCGGAATTTTAAAAGGTTAGTTGGGAGTTTTTGAATGAGTCATTGTATATAAAAGTGTTCTTTTGACCTTCCATAAAACGGATCTCTACCTGGGTCATTGAAGCTAACAGTTATTGACATACTATAAAAACCTTCTTCCACTACCTTTTTTTTTTTTTTTTTACAATCTTTCCTTTTAGGTCTTACCTATATTTTACACAATAATGCACTGAAATATGACTGTAGTCTCTTTTGAAAAATAAATCGGTACAAAGATAAGACAAGGTCAGAGAAAACAAAAACCCCAAGCAGGACAAGTGCTTCTCTCAGGGTGTAACTTGGTCTGGAACGGTACACCCAAAGGGTAGAACCTTTGATCTTGGCGTAAATGGAAGAGCTTGAGCAGAAAACAATGAGAGGAGCATCAGAAAGAAGGGGGGGGGGGGGGGGAATAAAAAATAAAAAAAATATTTTATGCAAAACGTCATTTTTCAAATCAAACACAGTGGTTTATTGTTTGTTTTAGAAGGCCCAGGGCCAGTAATGTACGCACTGGTTCTGG